>OZ023208.1:55289847-55330097 GCA_963995525.1 Escarpia spicata
AGACCAATCTGTAATAACGTGCTCCCAAAGGCAAGGGGTGATATCACTAGAGCAAGTGCGGTCGTTTTACCTTTCATACTGGACAATTTGTATAATCCGCGCGATGCTGCGAAGCTGGCAATATTCCATAAGGTGAGAGTGGCTTATCTACGTGGCCATCGATATGGAGGAATCGAACACACCAATATCATGGAAGCAGAGTTCCGGAGTGATGGAGACAGCCACATACGTCGATGTTGACATTCACGGGAAGCTGAGAACGTTTCCGATTGTTTACAGCGGAAATCACTATCGCTTCCGTTTTGTTCTCGTTGAATAGCAGATTGTGGCATCCACGCCTTTAAATCACCGGTGCTGCGGTCGGCGACTCGTACAACATGCGCCTGCTGATCGCGAGGAAATTCAATTTACACTGGACGTCGTCTGCGTGTGTGTGATAGCTTCGTTGGTGACGTTCGAAAACGCTGCTGAGCCCAATACTATATACAGTAAAAAGCAAAGGTCAACCATAATGCACGATGCAACCATATCTTGCCATCCAGCTTTAATTCTCGTCTCCCATCTTTGTTGTTGTCTCTCATGTTCTATTGTTCCTCGTCAGGTTGTCTTTGGGCGACTCCGTTTGTAACATAAACCGTCAAAAGCCATTGTCTTTCTCAACCAGGTGGAGACGCACTTTCTCCAGGTCGTTCTGTGGGACTGTGTAGCCAACACGTCGGTCATGTTTTTCGGCGAAGTCCTGCTCGACCTCAACCAAACCTACTTCTCGGACGCCGCAGTCTTGTACAGGTGTGCATATGGTAGTTACTGACGCCTTGTAGTCCGGCCTCAGTGTGTGTGTTTGTGTTTGTGAGTGTGTATGTGTGTGTGTTTGAGTGTGTATTTGTGTGGGAGGGAGATAGGGAGGGATGGAGGGAGGGAGGGAGGTAGGGAGGGTGCGCGTGTGTGTGCTTGTGTGGGAGGAAGGAGGGAGTAACGATCGGATGGAAGGATGGAGAGAGGTGAGTGAGAGAGAGAGAGAGAGAGAGAGAGAGAGAGAGAGAGAGAGAGAGAGAGAGAGAGAGAGAGAGAGAGAGAGAGAGAGAGATAGAGAGAGAGAGAGAGTGATGGGGGAGAGGGAGAAATGGGGAAATAAAGAGAAAGTGTGAGAGGGACAGAGATGGGAAAGAGAGGGACAGAGAAGGAAGGTGGGTGTGTGTGTGTGCGTGTTTGTGCTTGTGTACGTGCGCTTGTGTATGCATGCTTGTGTGTGTGAGCTTGTGTGTGTGTGCTTGTGTGTGTGTGTATGCTTGTGCTTGTGTGTGTGCTTGTGTGTGTGTGTGCTTGTGTGAGTGCCTGAGTGTGTGTGTGTGCTTGTGTGTGTGTGTGTGTGTGCGCGCGCGCGCGCGTGAGTATGCGTGTACATACGTGCTTTTGTGCGTGTGTGTGCATGCATGGGTTATTGTCTTTCGTACGCAGTCAGTGCTTTTAGTGTACGAATAATCTCTATTTAATATTTCAGCCTATTTGAACATGATGAAAACATTGGTCCTGTTCCGCCTACCACTCTGCTGTTGCCATCCATCTCCGGCCATCTAACACCGCGCACACCTGTCCACGGATCGATGTCAATGAGTACAGGAGGACGCTTCAGCTCGACAACTCTTGGTAGGCCGAGGAATTCGAGCAGCGCGGCTAAGCTAAGAACGCCATCGCCTGACATGGCCAACGGAATATCCAAGAGATGCTCGTCTTCCGGTAAGGCCCGACACTGCGACCATTTATAACTGGTTTGTCGTTCTACATTTGTACCACCCACATCCAAACCCAACACGCGTACCATCATTATTACAACACAACGTTTCTACAGTAATCATTATTGATCTTTGTAAATACAACCCAACACTGTCTTTGTTTAGTCACATTAATTTAATTTAATTTGTCCTAACATGCCCTGTATTACCTGCAGTTTTGCAGAAGCAGCTAGCGGAATACCATGTATTATAATATATGCCAAATCTACCTACTTACCCTTGTTCTTCTTTATTCTGCGAAATTTTGACCGCTGAACAAAAAGACATCTGCAAATAAACAACCGTTCAAAGCAGGCATATTCGTATGATTTTTAACGTAGCAAGCAGAAAAGAACACTCGACGTTGACATCCTGAAAAACAGTAAATACACAGAACACCAAAGCTTTGATATATGATGTGGTAAGACTGTGTAAAGATAATTGAACAACAAATGGAGATTAGAAACGTTAGCGTCGATTCAGACTTTTGTGTCTCGTAATGCTTTGTTGCAGAGAATGCGCGTAACTGCGCCTGTGCGTTGTATATACACTGCATGTGTGACCAAGTACGGTCCCATTTTGTTAGTTGGTTTCTAAAACTGAAAGCAATGTGTATATACGAAAAGGAATGATCAACAGCGATACTTGATGTGGTGTAAGATAATATATGATATATGTATGTATATGTATATATATATATATAGACAATAATATAATTATATATATATATATATATATATATATATAATATATATATATATATATATATACATATATATAATTATATTATTGTCTATATTATTTGTTGGTACTATTGAGTTGGATAAGTATGTTATGTCAATGAAACAGAACCAACATTATAACAATATATAAATACATATATATATTTATTTTCCCAATATTGTACAATACAAAGTAGTAATACAAATAAAACATACATATAAACAAATCACGTAACTATGTAACGCAATAGTTATTTAGATTACGTTTGTACAATATTTTGTGTACGACACACATATTAAGACTAATCATACAAGGTATGATCACGTTTGACGCATAAAATCATAGTATATTATGCTGCGATACACTTCAACCGTTTTAGGCTCACTTTGTTGTACTAATGCCATGGTATTGCCAAAGTTATATTACGCAACGAGAACGTTTGTATTATTTCAACACTCCACAACAATTCTTACATATCTACGCCTGTCGTGATATGATGTGTCTTGTTTCCTTGCTATGCCAGAAAAAGGAGTCGACTCATTCATTAACGTCGTGTCTGTGCCCGACATCAATACATCTCAACAGTGTAAGTACACCAAACGACACCATCATAATACTATGCACACAACTTTAACATACAATTAATCTATATATTTATTTGTGTGAAAGTTTGATATGAAATATTTCTTTAATTACTCTTCCAGCTGGTCGTAGTGATACATCATCTGGATTTTATCGAATCATAATTGTGACGTCATGATTATTTGGTTGCTCTAATATATGTCATTATAGGAACCACGACAATATTTGTATAACATGTACCATTGAACGAACGTATTGTGTCATAGTTTCGATAATAAACCGTCATCATCATAATTATTATCATCATCATCAACGTCATCGTCGTTGTCATCATCGTCGTCGATGTCATTATCGTCATCACCATTATCATCAAAACCGCCGCCTCCACCATCATCATCATCACCGTCACTATCATCTTCTTCATCATCAACATCATGTGGTCGCCACTCCTACAATATGGTTAACAGTTTTCCTATATTTTTACCTGCCATGGCATAAGTAACAGGTAGAAGCGACTAACTGCTTTTCTACTATCTCCTTTGAAAGATACATTCACACTTGAATCTACAGAATTGCTTACGTTTCGTAATGGCGGCAGGTGGAATCGAACCCCCGTCATCGCAATTGACCGTCTGGCGTTCTAGCGGAGTTCTACCGCCAGTTTTCCGTTTTCCGCCAATGCCTAGGATACTACTTAATGCTAGGGATACTACCAACATGTTGTTCTTGATACGTCAGCTTTACCAGATAGTCCAGTGCCTCAACCAGAACACCTTGCAGTGGTCCCCTAAAATCATTTATCTGTATTTTGCATAGTCCATGTCATCTAGTAAAAACATCCACTGGGTGTGGGCTTCACACCAGCTTGCTTTTCAAAATCCAAGATGGCCGACAAGATGGCCGCCGAAATGCTAGAAATGGCATAACTTCTGAACGAATTGACTTACGAAGGTGATCTTGTGGTCTAAACATAGGTTTATGGGGGCAAGAAATTGATTTATGAGGTTTCCATCAAGATTGGTTGAGTTCTTATTGCAAAATATAAAAAAGTGGCTGCCATATGATTGCCGGAATGATAAAAATCTTATAAATGCCATAATTTTGGAGCTATGTTATATAAATCGATGATATTGGCAATCCGGGTCAGAGATTCCGATTCTGGTGTATTCATGACGATTTGAGGAATCCCTATGCTGCCAAATGATTATATGTCAACCAAAATGAAGGTCTGAAGGCTAACTATCTGAAGCCATCAACTATTCATGATTCCCACAAAATCCAACATCAGCTTCTGGCTGACAGTTTTATGGTCAAGCGCAACAGTTGTAAACGTAAACACTGTGGACATGGCTTTGATTCTCGCTATATGTCATCCAAAACCAAGACACGTTAAACAAAAATACATCGAGTCATTGTCAGGGGATGTAAAACACGGTATTTGCACACGATAGGACTTGTCGGCGGAAGAGATCCGTACGAAATGGCGATGAAAAACTGTTCGCATGACAAGTCGCGATAGCCAGAACTTGAGTATTTTGACGTTGTGGAACTACCTAGTTTACTCACTAAGTCAAGTCACTACACCATGGACGAAATGACGAACTACAAGTCTCTGGAATCGTACTATTACTTTGCACACGGATGGGTGCGTGATGTGTTCGACATCGTCATCGATAAATTGCACCCGATAACAGCTTGAGTAAGTTACCCGCGAGTGGTGGACTCGGACCGGTCAATCACTGACTGATTGACCGTTATTAATTTGTTTTGTCCTACCAGTAATCATGGCAATTGGCATGCAATTACATATTATATATCTCACTTGTAATGCGCTACCAACCAACCAATGCGTTAATATTTTCAATGCTATAATAAAGGCAGCCAATAATGGTTGTATCAAACAACATCTAAATAGGAATTTAAATTGTTTATCGATTCTATTCTGTTTGTTGTCTACTTTACAATAAATCTTATGCAATTGTTTTACTTTTTTACTCACATGTCACATTGTATCATATTAATCAGTACACCAATGCAGCAACACAGCCACACATTTCTTCCGAGATGTGCTTCTGTCGGAACTAGTGAGAAAATATTTATCACGCCCATCAAGGTTGCCAGCAGATAATTACTCTGCAGACACACAAGCTTCTGACAGTTTGGCACTATCTGCAGATGCACTGCTGAAAGCAGTTGATAACACAGTCCCAGCATCTTCAGAGGAACTCATCTGTGTGTGTCAGCGTCCGTACAGTGGGGTGTGTGAATCTATCATTGGGTGTGATAACTACTGTTGTCAATACGATTGGCTTCATTATTCGTGCATATCCATCACAAAGGCACCGAGTGGTACATGATACTGTCCTGAGGGTCGACCACTGCTCGACATTGCAGATTAAAGGAACTTGCCACAGAACTATTTCAATAGTATTATGTTGACATTCTAACATACACTGTACATGTATTTGCATAGTAATAATGTTACACACGTTCAAACCCTCATTTCGTGTAATCGTCCTGTTATAAATACAACCATTCTGACTAGAGCAGCTAGAGAGCAACACCCAAATGTATGCGGAATACCATGGACATTGTGAATCGCAGAGAATCGCTATCGGGCCACATAACAAGGGGATGCATACGGTCAAACAAAGACAGTTTTGAATGTGCGTGAAACAGTCGATTTAGAAATATTAAACCGATATGTCAGGTCTTGCACAGACAGGTTTAATCTCAATCGCACCAAGACAAGAATCAGTTTTTGAAACTGACTGAGAGGACATTTTAGGTGATTAGTAATATGCGGCGAAATTAAATCAAACACAACACAGAGAGAATGAAGGTAGACATGTGTAGAAGTGTATCTTCTCGCCATTCCTGAAACAAATTGTTCGGTTAGTTGAAATGCTTCGTTTTCTTCACGAAGTCTTATGTTCTCGGTTAGTAGCCTCTGCATTTCTGCACGCATCTGGTGCGAAATGGTTGCACATCATCACTCTGGGGGTCAGATGCAGATTGTATCGGTGTAGCAGCTACTATGACTTCTTCCGATTTTCTGTCATTTGCGGAAGGGCCTCTGCTGCAGCAGAAACACGCTTCTCGTCATGTCTGTGATTGTTGCGAGCATATCTCGGGGTAGTAGGTGTAGTTGGTGTTGAATAACCAAGTCGGAGAGACGGGGTCCAGTCTGGATTAGTAGTGTCGTACAATGCAGCTGGTTTCCATGAGAAAGTAAATAAATATAATAATATAGGGTTCAATAAATTACTCTGAAAAGTCCAAATATATTGTTTCAAAGTATTGCCTCATATTGAATTTTTTCCATGACATTTAATTGTCTAAAAATAAAAAATCTTCAAAATGTGTAAATTGGCAAACGAAAATTAAGTTTTATAGATGGAATAATTCGTGGATCTGTAAATAACTACACTGGCATGTGACCACTCGAGCATTGCAGTCGTGATTACTTCATGTCACGTATATTGAAGGGGGAAGGGCCCCGTCATGTACCGATGACAGTGATGTGTTGCCTACCACCTCTACCTAGAGTACTCTACACAATATGTGCTTCCATATTCAGTATCCTGACACATTTCAGTTCCATTGTATCGACAATACTAAAATGTCACCTGAAATAAAGTGGTCTGAACCAGGGGTTTACGGGACGCAAGATCCTACGTCCTATACGCATAGAAACAATATCCGGATGCGTTCAAAATAATCGTTGCGTCCCATGGGACGCATGCGTATCAATGACATAAAAAAAAAGTATTTTGAATATGAATGCCTTTAACTTGGTAGTTTATTACCGAATCAGTTCGTTTATTATTTCTTTTCACGATTCCTTCCAAATAACCATTTCCGTAGGCGTATGCTTCCTGATTCTGAAGGGTGCATAATCCTCCGTGTGGCGCCGCCCTGCGCGTAGTTTTGAGGAGGGTCTCTAGGGACTGATTTGCTAACCAGAATACCATTCCAATCCGTGCGCAAAGCGATGAAAATAAAGCGACTTACGAACATTCTTTTGTATAACTAGCCGCCTGTTGTCACCAAACAAATGACGGGCATTACGGTGACAATAGAGGGTGCAAGTACTCCGATCCCGACTCTCATCCCGGGGCCGTTCGCGCCAGTCGGTTGTCCAACAATCGAACCGATTCGATACCTCAGCGTGTTTATGCCATCATTTCACATTGTTTCAGATATACAGTACATTTTTATAAAATATTGATTTGAGAGGCACTTTTGAGGCCGAAATAGCGCTCCGGTTTGCGTCAAAAAGCGATTTATTAATATTGCTTGTTTCAAGTGCGGCGTGCAGTAACCCGCGACCGCAACTACTGTTTCAGAAGGGTTATCAAACAACCATATTGTCATTGCTAATGTTATCGTTTCTATAACTCCATTAGAGTCGAAGCACAATGTGTCTCACAGAGCCATTCACAAGATTGACATTACAGCTTTAATGGATGAAATCCTTAAATCTGACCTTATCACAGATCCAAAAGAACGTCTATCTGACTTATATAAAAAGTACTGTCAAGTACCCAATGCATTACTTAACGAACATGCACCTATGAAATCCAAATGTGTGCCAGAAAGGCCACCGGTTCTATGGATGACTTCCGAAATGATATTATCTAAAAGGCGTCGTCGTTATTTACAGCGTGTATGGCGCAAATCACGCTCGTCTTTAGACAGGTCGCGCTATTCTAAGCAATATCCCATCTTTAACAGACAAATGGCCAAAGCCTAATCAAAGTATTATACAAATATGGTCATAAATAAGTCTGAAAATCCGTGTCAGTTATGAAACTCTATCACTAACTTTCTACATAGACGATCTGCTCCATCGCTACCTGATCGTGTATCAATTAAGTCTCTATGTGACTTATTCTCTAGTCACTTTAAGAATAAGATTAGTATTATTCGTTCTGCTTTCCCACGTCATACTATAAGTAATGCCAATGTGGATTTTCCACAAGTAAATTTCTACGTGTATCATTTGAACCTGCAACAGTTAATGAAGTTAGGAACATAATTATGTCCTCTCCAAATAAATCTTGTGAACTTGATCCATTTCCAATATTATTGCTAAAAGCAAGTCTCGATACATTAATTTGACCTATAACAAATATTATAAATGCATCACTTT
Organism: Escarpia spicata; assembly: GCA_963995525.1. Classification (NCBI taxonomy): domain Eukaryota; kingdom Metazoa; phylum Annelida; class Polychaeta; order Sabellida; family Siboglinidae; genus Escarpia; species Escarpia spicata. Next base: position 55,298,080 of record OZ023208.1, read on the forward strand.
GCTCTGGCTGTTTTCCTGGGGATTTCAAATATGCCCATGTCAATCCACTTCTTAAGAAGTCATCTCTACCTAAACAAGAGCGTAACAGGCATAGACCTATTTCTAACCTCAGCTTTATTTCCAAAATACTAGAAAAGGTTATAGCAAGTCGCTCTCACATTAGCACAGATGTCTTAACTAATGTGTCACAATCAGCACAAAATTATAGACAGTTTTATTGAATAGAGACTGCCCTTGTAAAGGTTCACAATGACACTAACTTGAACATTAATAATGGTAAAGTGACTTCACTTACCTTACTATATATCCTTGTCCCTTTTGACACGATTGATCACAACATTCTGGTTGAACGCTTATTAAAGTTGTACGGCATATCTGGCACGGTTCGAAGCTGGTTTTCTTCATACCTAACTGATAGATACCAAACTATAGAGATTGGATACTGTTTTCGGCTGCACTGCCAACTTTATTTGGTGTTCCCCAGGGTTCTGTTCTTGGGCCTTTGCTTTTTACTCTTTACACCACGCCACTAAGCTCTGTTATACAAATACATAACTTGGAACATCATCTTTATGCTGATAATACTCAGATCTACATTTCGTTGGCTACCCCGGATACAAATCGCTCCCTTAATCAAACTTAATAATTGCCTTAAAGATATATTCCACTAGATGACTAACAGCAACTTGAAATTAAATGCAAATACAACTGAATTGATTATTATTGGTACTTCAATGCAGCGTAGTACACTTGATGTTTTTTCCATATGCATATTTTCAATCAGCATATCACGCCAGCAACCTCGGAATCTAGGAGTGATTTTTGATAGTAACTTCCATTTCCGACAACACACATCTTAAACGTGTCGATGCTGTTTTTATCACATTCGTGATCTTCGCCGTATTCGCCGGAATATGTCATTTTCTGTTGCTAAAACTATTGCAACGGCGCTTGTTAGTAACATACTTCACTATTGCAATTCCCTCCTTTAAAATATCACTAGCAAGGATATACCAAACTTCAACGTGTCAAACATTTTCTAGCAAGGGTAGTTACAAGATCTCCTCGTTTTTCTCGCTCGCTACCATTTTTGAAGTCTTTTCATTCCCTTCCTGTACGATATCGTATAATATTTAAGATCTGTACCATTACATACCAGACACTGTTCAGTAAGCAACCATCTCATTTGCATTCACAGCTTACTCCTGTAAGAAAGGTTCGATCATCTAGTTCTGACCTGCTATTGTCCCTAGAGTCAAAACTAACATTGGAACTAGGTCTTTTTCTGTTGCTGCACCAACTCTTTGGAATATGCTCCCTCTTAGTGTTATATCAGTTGAAAATATTACAAAATTCCGTCGGCAATTAAAAACTTACCTTTACAACCTTGCAAATCTTGCTACATAGACGTTTAAAGTTAATGAAAAATTATATAATTTCAGGAAACCTGTTTGTAGATATATCAAACCATTTATTAAACTTCATAATTATAAAAGGTGTATTCAAAACTCATGACATCAATGACACACCTAAACTGAGCATACTTAGTGAAAATAATATATAAAATTTCACTCCGTAACTGGAGAATATAATCTGGGACAATATTATGACATGTTAGGACACGGATGAATGTTATGATATGTTTGTAACCAAATACGATACAATTTAAAAAATAGGTTTCCCACTTACCAGAATGTGAATGAAACGCTTCAATGAAAAAGTGGACGACTAAAGGCATTAGAAATAGTATTTTAACAAAAACTAGGTTGTATAAGAAATGTACCAACAGAACAAATGAATACAATAATACAGAATACGGACAGTATAAGAATAAGCTTACAACTATCATACGGCAGGCGAGAAATCATATTACAGTAGCTTACTCTCACAAGCAAATCAGTCAACCAGGGAATTATGGAAGATATATGCGGAACTTGTGACTAATGGCAAAATGAACATGCACAACATTAAAAAGCTGGTCGTCAGTCATATAGAATTTAACGCAATGAAAGTATTGCTAATACAATGAACCAATATTTCGCGACTGTAGGTAAAGAATTGTCAAAGACATATAATCAGGGAAACGAATATAGACAATTTCTAACTGACCTGATACGCAATACTATGTTCCTTTCACCAGTTTATCAGCAAGAAGTGATCAATGCAGTTAACGAGCTAGCGAATTCTAATGTATCAGGTATTGATAATTTTCCTTCAAAAATTTTCAAATTGTTATGCAATTTCATTTGTAAACCTCTGACTTACGTATGTAAATTGTCGTTCTCCGAAGCCACGTACCACGAGCATTAAAGGTGTCAAAAGTAATACCTCTATTTAAGAAAGGATCAAGGTGTGAACCACGCAACTATCGACCAATTAGTCTGATGAGTGTCTTCAATAAAATCTTAGAAAAGTTAATGTTGAAGAGGTTATTAGACTTTATTGGTAAAAATGACGTATTGTCCAAACATCAATTTGGATTTCGTAAAGATCATTCGACTACGTTAGCGATTATTTAAAATAATAGAAAATATTATAAATTCTCTTGAAAATAACGAATTAGATGTTGGGGTATACCTTGACCTAATTAAGGTTTTGACACCGTTAATCACGATATATTGTTGTATAAGCTGGATCATTATGGAATAAGAGGTCGTGTATGTAAATGGTTTAAACATTACATTTGCAGGGAAAACGCACTCAACGTGTGAACTCAGCCAAATATCTGGATATATCTAGACTGTAAGCTGTCATGGTCGGAACATATTAAAGAACTTTGTTCAAAGGTTGATAAGTTATCAGGTTTATTTTATCACATGGCCACGTTCATAAGTGCCGATATGGTAAGGCAATTATATTATGCCTATGTATTTCCCCATATTAATTATGGGATTGAATTATATGGATCAACATGTAAAACTAACTTAACTAAAATACAAGTTCTTCAAAATATGTTATTTAAAACTTTACCAAAGCGTAACCGTCGTACCAGTGCCACTGCCTTGCATCGGGAACTTAAAATACTTAAAGTTCATGAACTACTTAAACTAAATGTTCTAATATTTGTATATAAACAGCGTACGAATCAACATTCTAGTCTAGTCCACCAATTTTATAAACGTAATAGTGAGTTCACGATAAGAAGTTCAAGACAGGAGAACAATTTATGTATACCTAGATATAATTATAGAACTGGAGAGAGATCCCTGAAAGTAACAGGGGCAGGACTTTGGAATAAATTACCTGTAGACATTAACGATTCGATAACGCTAAATATATTAGGCATAAAGCCAGGAGCTTTATAATTTGCATTAATTAAAGTTTAATTTTAATTATGTATTGTAAGGAATTCGCTTGTGAATTTTCTTATCTTATATTGGTACAACATATCTAGCGTTAATTTACGGAAGACGTTAACCTGAATCTGTTGCAGTTGAATGCTCTGTATAACCTTTATATACGTAATACTCTGTATGTGGGAATACACTATATGAGTTTGATTTAATTGGCTACCAGCTCGATAAGTTATACTTCTCTGGTAGCCACCTCATCTGTGTTACACTATTTTTGAATTATATTGTATATCACAGACCTGCCTACCCCAAAAATTTCCTGTCAGTAATCCATCTTCCCATTTACACTGATTTTCAGGAATATACGCTTCCTGTCAGTAATGCAGAACCACCATGTCAGATATTGTCACCGGGGGGGGGGGGGGGGGGGGGGGGGGGTAGCGGCAGGTCAAACCCATTAGTTACGCTGTCATCAACATCACCTACACTCTAGCCTACTCAACTCTTAAACTCCTCAATAAATACACTAACTTAGTCTTAGTACAGTCAGTTGGCCTAACACTACAAGTACAACACTCACTACATTTTTGCATTACACATTTCTTTTGGGTTGGCGGTGGCGTCGTTTCGCTGTCAGCCATCATTTCGTGCCGCGTGACTTCGTTTTGTTTGATCGCGGAAATGCGAATTTGTCATAACGCTGTTTCCTATTGGTTACATTACGACCAGACTCAGCGAATGAAAAACCGTGTCACAACATGCTGCATACATATGCTGCCACCTTTTGAATATAGTGGAACCTCAATTTGAGTGATTGCCCAACATGGTCACAGTCCGTAATATTTTCATCCCTCACCGTAATACCGTAATTTGAGGTGACTTTCCGGAATGATTCAGGCAGGTCTGATATCATCTGGTTGAAGAAATGCATTTATTTACTTACTTACTATCCACCATAGCTCCCTAGCGCATTGACCCATCTGTTGACAACTGGAATACTGCTTATGGATTTTGAGATTGACCAATCCTTTTGTTTTGATGCTCCTCTGAACCTGGTTTTCAAGGATTTAGGCGCAATAAAAATATCTTATTATTATTATTAGATGATAAACTGGACACAATTGTACCAAACAGTATACCAAAACGCCTTCTGTATGTGCCTTATTGACATTATGGCATAATTACTCTTGATACTCGTTAGATTCATCAATGCCATGTTGATGCTCATCTGACACATCCTCATCATCTCCATCCTCAGTAGACGCCTTCGTATTGAATGGCTAGTTGCATTCAAGTTCACCATCACAGGCACAATCCGCAGTTATTCCCTCTACAAGTTCGCTCTGACTCACGACCGTATGAGCTTGAATGCATTTTCGGGAGCTAGGGAATCTCCCACCAACAAGAAGATAGGGCTTTGGTGACATGGTCTGCCGTCCATCCGAACTATGTTGGTTTGAGGGGAGGGTCCGATTGTAGGGCCCCATACCATTGTGCAACCTGATATAAAGGCATCTGAAAACATTCTGGACAAATGCCTGAGTTGTTGGTTGGAGAGAGCATAGTTTTGGGGCAGAGGTAGTACTCGTTCCAGTTTTCAGCGGCCACATGCGCTGGCTGCACTCTATCGTGGAGTCACAGTTCAGCTTGCTGCAATAACATGCAACCATAAATGCAGTTGCCTCCGTCTTGTCCTACTCCATATCAGCGTCAACTTTACCAATAGTGTTTCAATCCCTTCCTTACTACTGATATATGGCAGTTACCTTTCCAATTCCGTAAGTGGCCGGCACAATATCACATCCACTTATGGCATGCACTGCAAGAACCTGTAAGATGATATCGGAGTGCTTCTTCACTGTTGATGGGATGTCAACATATGTTCGGCCATGGGTGGAAGACTGCACGGTCATGGGACACGGCAGGTTTTGGGTTGCATAATGGTGGAGAAGTAACGCAAAACACCCGTGTCATCAACAACGATTTGCTTGTGGCCAATGAAAATGACCTGCTGGGTCATGATGTTAGTGCGGCTGCTAGCTTGATCTTTGCCTAGTTGGCGAGTGTCGATGTTTCCACGTCATATGTCATCGCTGGAAGTACGCTTGAGTTGTAGACTTGTCTCTTCAAGCAGGTTCCAAAGTTACCCTTGGAAACGTCGCGGTGCTTGGCGAATGCTGTCTAGCCCGCCGTGAATCTTCTTTGAATCCCCTTGTCTTGATTTGTGTCTCTGATTTTATGTCGCTGTCCTAGGTAGACGTAGCTTTCAACGTTCTCTATCTGCGTGGTGTTAATAACTATTGGTGTGTCGTTTTCTAGCATCACTTTTATCTTCGAAATGTGCGTCTTCAGACCTTGATTTTCACTTTCAACAGCTAGCTCCTGTAGCATTTTTTTGTAGTTAGTGCAGTTTACACCGCAAGAACCAGTGGTCTAGCTATGGCATTATCAAGATTCTGGGACGCCAATGACCGTGACCTTTGCATGTGACATTGAACATCAGGTGTACAGATGATGTAGATATTTGATTCTTGATCACCAAAAAACCCACGAAAGAGGCTTTGATTTGATTTGCTGCATCGTTAACGCTGAAATTCTAAAACATTAAAACGTTTTCGGGACTTCTAATTACATTGACCTTGACCTATTTAACATGACCTTGGATTCTAGGCATCACCAAACATACCCCAATGAAATCAGCATTCTGACAAAAACATGATTTTGACACTAACATCATCACTCTATCTCATATGGTTCCTAAGTTACGCGAATTTAACGGATGTTTGGAGTTTCGGCTGCCATTTTGTTTTGTTATGCACGGGACTACGTTGAAACATCAACTTCACGACAGAAACGGATTCCCTGACCCAAATACATATGTTTAATCTATAAGATCACCTTCCTCTGACAATTATTCGTTCAGAAGTTATGCCAATTCTATAATTTCGGCGGTCATCTTGAATTTTGAAAATGCAAGCGGGTGTGAATCCACACCCAGTGGAATTTGTTACTAGATGACATGAACTAATCAAACATGCAAAGAAATGATTTTAGGGGGACATCGCAAGCTTTTGGAAACATATGGTGTTCTGCCACTGGACTACGACACTTCTATTACTTCTACCCGACAGCGGTGTTCCTGTCGGCTCTCGTAAACCCTCTGGTGATTCCAAATCGCCGGAGGGCAAGTACGTGGACGGCAAATGACCCGAGATGCACAGGCTATCCAGAAGCGTAAGTACTAGACACATATAAAGATGCGAAACTATTTGTCAGTCTGAAAGAGGGAGTTATTGCGTGTAATAATTTACTCACAATATAGAAGTCAAACATATCCAACCTTTCGTAGCAATCACAACCTTACATTCCAGTCTGCCATTAACAATTAACACGTACAAACGTTAATCTGTTTTTGTATGTTGTACTCGCAAGTTCTTATTGTGATCTGAATGCACGTGGACCTAGGTGTTGTATCAAACCGGATTCGACATATATGGCATGGGACTACGATCGAGACTCGAAGTATTGTAGTCGTCGAAAACAGCCCTCGAGTGACTACCACTATATAGATTGTGTAATACGCATGAACATTTTCGGTAAATGTAACGATAACTGGACACAAATATTTCTTATAATCTTCGAACAGTAACCTCTCTTAAAGGATGAAAAGTATAACCCCAAATCGCAGTAAGTGCGCTGAAATCAACGCCAACCACACCTATGAGAGACATGCAATTAATGAGGTCAAACGTTGTTGACAATCGAGTCGTCCTAGGCCATGTTGGTGAACAGCAAGACTAACAGAAGATGTTAGCCCCCAAAATGGCGGAGTTACATCATTTCCGTAGTGATACGGTGGTTACGGACGTACTTCTGCGAAACACACACACTCGTACGCACGCATACACACACGCATGTACACACACAAACACACGCATGTATATATATATATATATATATATATATATACACACACATATAAGGGAACAAGGCAACATAGGAATTTTACACACAAACACAAGTAAAATTCCTAAGTTGCCTTGTTCCAAATAATACAGCTGTGACGAGTGTCTTTGTTCGAGCCCAAGCACAAGTCATCAGAATATTAGCCTAAATCAAGTATCATGTCTTCGTCCTTACCAAGGAGTTAAGCCTATCATCACAACACAAATCACGTTAATTCAGATATTTTGTTGAATCATTAGGCCACATAAAAACAATTTCACGTGTTTCGTCAATCTTTTTTTGGAAAATGTACATGAGTGGTGCAGTTTTTATTTGGTGGAGATATCAGCGATTATAAAAGGGGCTATTCTCAACCATCATCAACTGATGTTGCATACCTAGGGTATTCCTCACAAGTGAAAATGTCGATGAATTAATTGGCCCGATACCAACAGTGTTTGGTCATATTAAGTGGTCCCACGGTAACAGGCGTTTTTATACCAGCCACAAAATATACTTTGCAATAAATCACGGTATATGCTGATGTGGAAAATACGTTAAAAGGCCTACTGCTGAACACGTCCTTGCCTTTTCGAAAGTACTGTTGGGCTGTTAATTTTGTTATATAGCCAATGACGAATAGGTGAGTTATTGATGGGGACAGTTTGATTTGTTATACTCTGCGTGTACATATTCCTTCATATCAGTTATCTTGTATGCTTACGCAAGTCGGATTTATTTATGTCACAGGGCATTAAAGAACATGAATGAAGAAACACATTTAGGACCCGGACAGATCGTTCCGAATAGCTGCCAAGGTACGTTGATGATAATCTTTGTACCATTTGTATAAAAGCGCGAACGATAGTAGATTTTAAATCATTTTAAATCACGAAGAACTATAGTATAATTTTGATGACTTTCGCATTGTAGGTCCTATACCGGTCTTCAAAATTCCTAACCATTTAGTTATATTGCACCAGTGGACTTGGGGTTCAGAGAATAGTGGTGGCATTTAAACGTATTTTATACTATTATTATGTCGAAAATCATCATTTACTACTCAAGAATGGCACGGTGCATACCAATTCAATAGCGTATCAGACACATATTCAAAACAGGAAATTGTATGGCTTACTTACAAATGGCGGATTCTTTTGCATTTTAAACCAGAACTGGAAGGGGACATCAAATTGGCATTCTCGGTGTCACACGGCAAGCTAGTGGTCGACATCATCAGTGTCAGCGGTCTTCCGTTGACAAGCGCCGGAGTCGAGCCTGGTATGTGAACCATCTTCAACGATGAAACAATTTAGGAATCACTGTCTGCAGCTGTGCATTGAAGAGCGTACCAGTAAATGTTTAAAAACAATATTGAATTTACAATCGTACTGTAAACAGTTAGACATCTGATATTATCCATAATCATGGTAAATTCAAGTTCGCTGCAGGTTAATTGTAACGACATATCTTGTTACACCCACTGACATCAAACAAATACTAAACAGAGTGGATTCTTGCTATGAGTAATAAGTCAGGACTTGCCAGAACTATTATGTAGATTGTAGAGTCTATGGTCGGTGTTCCTTATGACCCTTATATACGTGAGTACCAGAACACAGTGCAGTCTAGAACAAGGTATTTCAAAGTTCTTCCTTTAATGCGGATGCCCATATCACAAGTCTTTATAGCAAGACATTCTGCGAAGCAAAAATCAATAATACTGCATGATGCGTTTTAACATCGTGTCATAAGGTCAACACACGTTTCTTGGTAACAAATAAAGAGACTACAGGTTTTTACATGGAAATGCCAAATGATGTGTAACAGACATGTCACACGACATCAGATAAACGTACTGCCTATGCGTGTTGTTGCAAACTGCCATAAGCTGGCCTGTTCATGTCACAGACACGTATGTGAAGACATGGCTCCTCGACAATGACAAGCGTCTGACGATGAAGAAGACGAGAGTTGCTCGTAGAGACTGCAACCCCGCCTACTGGGAGACACTTGAATACCCGGCATTCAGCGTGGACGGACGATGCATGCAGGTACATGGGCTAAAGGGGTCATGTTCTAATGAGACTTCCACGAAGAAAAGTGCAGTGTGTTTTAGAGAATTTTTTTTTTTTTACAAAATTCATATGATGTGACATAAGTGCATTTGAGTAGGCAGATTTTCATGTGTGATTGTAGAAGGTGTTGACTGTAAAACGGTGGATTTCTAGATGATTTGAATAAGCGGCAGGATATTTGAAGCAATTTGCATGTGTGACCTGTTTGCGGAATAATGCTTGCCGGCATTTGTAAATATTGACGGGTGTCACACATACAGGCATTTTACGAGAGCTACAAGTATGCAATTTTTGTTAAAATATTTCAGCATGTCAATGAGATGATGATAACAGCAGGTGAGAAGTTTAAGACAAAACGTTAACATGGTCACCAATGGGAAAACCATCTGTGTATTGACCCTTAAAGTTGTCGTTCTCTGTCTAAACAACAAAAAGCTCCGGAGCGGAGGGGTGGGGGGTGGAGGTTCAAACACCAATATTTTGGGAATTATAGATATGCTTTTGGTGAGCGTCATCCCAGTTGTAAACTGCACCAGCACAATTTCGGGGTTGATATTTAACATTTTTTACCCCCATCTTCCTATGTCATGTCTGAGAGCAGCGAAATGCTGACGCTCTGGTTCAGCCACCAATATTCACCACGTTCCGACGCCATTGAGTAACGTAACATCCTTGCAAACATTGGCCATGTTATGAAAACTAGTTATAGATACCTGACATAATCAAAATTTCAGGTTCGACGAAGTCTCACCGTCGGCGACAGAACGAGTTGTCTTCTGTTATCATGTGACAATGTTCGTGTGGCGCGGTAGTAGCGCCAAGAAGGTTGCAACCATTGTCTCTATTGAGTCCTGAGTGTCTCTCCCGTATTTTATCCCCGATCGTCTTGGAGCTGCTGTCATGTGACTACCACATGCATCGTCACGTGACAACAGAGGGCAGCCCATTCTAATGCTGAAGAAAATAATGTCGAAAGGTTCATCGAACCTAAAGGTTGGATGGTAATATGTGTCTAGAATGTATAAAGAATCCGGATGTAACTTACGTGCTGACAATGTAGTGTTGCTGGTATAAATCCTGATGGGTTAACCGGAACAAAAGTGAAACTGAACTTGTTCTCCGTTGGTCCATCAACCAACAAGATCGGCTGCGAAGAATCTTGCGGTTAAACTACACTTAGTCAACATATTTTGACCACTGTAGCTAGTTTAGAAGCGCTGTTGCACGACATACATTTCGTTAACTTACACAGCAGTTCATATCCACGTTATCTTGACATAGGCATGCCAACTATTGTTCGCAGTACCCCCCCCCCCCCCCGTACACCGGCGAGCATTATTTGACCAATACACCATTCACGTGACAAACACATTGCGTCGTATTTCTATTATCATGTTCATATACTTAAATCGTACAGAAAACATTAAAACACCACGATGTCCCATAGCAGCTGTTGTTTGTAATTTTGCAAATACCGAATAATGTGTTCACTAATATGTGTTACACATCAGTATAATTTAGTCAAATCAATAATTAGATCAACTGGATTTTGCAGTAATGTTTTGCACACATTCCGCCTCTTTCGCGTGTCTTCTCCTAGACAGTGTAAACTTAGATACGGTGTGCAACAAGAAACTACACATTAAAGGGAGCCAGTCTGTTCCTCTACCTAGAATTAGGTAGCGTAGTAATTTGTAACAGGACGTCTGCCCTGTTGAACGTGGGAAACTGTAAAATTTGTGAACATCAAAGGGTATTGTGGTTGACTCAGCCCGGCTCAGCTATACTGCCAATAAAATGTATCTTGAAACTGGATGCTTTGTTTACCATTTTAACATGCTCCAGGGCGTATCTTCCAAATTGCGAAGGTTGTTACGGGCTTACTAAACACTTTTGGGTTTTAATTAATCGATGGAAACCTATGAACAGTCTACCTCCTTTTAACGACGGAACTATTAGCTTCGGCACGTACACGATGACGTCATCCATCCGTGACGTCAGTGGTACCGATGAAATCAGCTTGTAAAGAGGCGGAAGTCTTTGAGTATGCAAATCAATGTTTTGACATGTTCAATAATGACCCAGTGACTGTTTCCAGGTGAGAGTGAAGGAGAGACGGGGTCGCTTCAGGACCAACCCAGTTCTCGGCGAGGTGGTCATCACGCTGGACACATTCCTGCAGTGTCCACGCCAGCGCACGACCAGCTGTTACAGACTGTTCGGCGCTCAGGAGGACTCGTCGAGTCCCTCGCATGTGCGCTCGGTCGACGGCGCTCTGCTGTAGACCGACCGGGTCAGCTTGACGTCAACTCGGCCCGAGTGGAGAGCAAAACTGACGGCACTTCCGTCTCGTCATATGTGTAACGCCACCTTCCGCTGCCCGTACCACTACTTACTCTTCGCGCGGGGTTGCGGATAATAGCTCGCCACCGTGGTCTGTCTATGGTATATACTTAAGCTCATCCCTGCTCTTTCCCTTTCCTATGTTTGTTTGTGTGTCTGTCTGTCTGTCTGTCTCTCTCTCAGTGGTAGCAGCCTTCATGCGTAGTTCCGTGAAGCATGACGCTAAAGACGAGTTGATTCAGTATAATACCGGCATCCACTAGTGGATTGATCATGGCGGTTGCAACTCACTAACGGATGATTTCTTGACAAGCACCGAAATGTTCGTCAGCCAGTAGTTGAACAAAGTCGCCAATAATTGCTTCTGACCTGAAACAATATCAGCAATGTCTGTCATATTATGATCGTCCATGCGCAGTGAACGTTAAACAATTGAAAACCTGTTGTAGAGACAAACTGTTGAACCATTACATCACTTTGGTTGGGTAAACTAGCTATTCCAAGAATCGCATTATAAACACAAATATACGGGGTAAATTGTAGCACCTACATATGTGCAACAAAAGAATATAACATATTGTTGGACTCGATTGTTTTAAAAACAAAATAAAAATAAAATAGAAAAGGAAACTGAATCTGGTAAAACAGCTGCTATTTTGTTTGCCTGCAGAGCTCACGGTGTATTTCGATTTACTCATGAAATCTGGATAGAACATCCATTCATCACGACTCATTTATGCAGAAATACCAAACCCTGTCTAAAAATAATGTCGACAGTGGCTATCAATAGACTCAGTGCATCTGCCCAACGAACCTTCCGATAACGACGTTGAATCCTTCAGTTTTCTTATTTCCTCTGACACCCTCTTGCTGTCGTTGAACGTAACCAGTGACTGCAGCTTTCCAATGGTATTTACATCCTCATCGGTGATGTCGCCTTGAACCAGTTTCTCCATCAACTCTGCACAGATTTTGGGTTCTTGTTTGTGTTTCTCGTCTTCACCCCGGCAACATGACGTCACTGCGCAGACATGGCATACCATCAGACAACAGTATTATTCACGGATGATTAATTGGCTTATTTTCTAATATACGTTATTTGCCTGAATACATTCAAAATATCGACTTTTATACATACTAATGTACTAGCTATTTAAAGGGATTGTGTCAACAGGTAATTTGCAATAAAAGCTAGTGTAATATCGCTAGCAGTCATAGGACGTTTATATTATTTCTATGATTAATTTAATCGATTTAATACAATATTATAGTATACGTTTTATTCTGCAGAGAGTTAAACCATCATAAAATAACATTAATGTCATAGACTTGTGTGTTGGAATGTTTGATGACATCTTGGTCTCCACAACGCAATTCCTAAAGAATATTTTCCATAGAACTAGTCGTGTGCCATTGTGTACGTCGATATTAGTATCACGTTAGTGACAACATAACGAACTTCAGCACTACAGCACTGAATCACGCAGCAAATAGAGAAACAAGTAATTTACTTAGATGTTGGTTATTCTACACGAGTATAAACAGTAGATCTGTAAGAGGATTTGTGAGCCAATAATAAACGTACCTTCCCTGCAGTAGACGTCCCACACACCTTCCAGAAACTCCCGCAATGCAACGGCATCTACATACGGCCTGCAAGGAAAACAAAACACATAATAATAAACATCCTTTATTCACGATAACCTTATAAAATATGCAGTTTATCTTCCTATGGGTCGTGAGTTTAAAACATAAATATACATGTAAAATTATGTAAAACTGCTACATAAATTAACTATATAAAATAGTATATTGTATAATGCAGTAAAGATATATACAAAATAAATAGATGACATTTAAAAAATAAGAACTGCACAAGGAATATTGGTAAAATATATAGCATCAATAAATAAACTAAAAAACTCTATCAAACTGTACAATATGTCACAGTGTCATTATTGTCTAGTCGAACACGGTGCGCACATAAGCTGCTTTATAAGCACTTAAAGAATTACAGTTTTGGATTTCTGAATTAAAATTGCCCCACACTTTGCACCATTAACTGCTACATGTGTTGAATAAAAATCAATTAGACATATGTAATTGTTAGATAAATGAACCGTATTAAAGCAAACATACAAAGTCATACAAATACAGTGAATATTCGTTGTACAAATATATCATTTCAGGTGGAGTGTCTGTGTGCAGTGTCTATCTATAACTGACATTTTGTTTAAAAAGCCTTCTTTCAGTCACGGCTGGTACGTTGTCACATCTAAATGTCATATCTAAACTATGCATTAATTAAAGAGCATTTTAAATGCAAACAAACTCACGGGAGTTGAGCTATAACAACAGACCAGCTTTATACATCTATTGAAACAATCTTTACTTTACAACAACAGCAAACCACAACATTTCTTTAACAGATTAGGTAAATACCTCATCAAAGAAAAGAGGCAAAGTATGATGGAATGTCTTACTTGTCTTCTTCGGTACTGCCTTGGGCTTCTGGTGCATACGTGAACTCTTTACTTTGAGTAGATCTCTGTCGAAGTTTCTCTCGTTGTCTTTTCTTCTTCAACTTTCGCTTTTGGTTTTTAGTGAGATTTGCCTTGGATGTTTCCGCTTCAGAAATACTCTCCAAGGTAACTGTAGGATCAGTGTCATTGGCTGTTCTTTTCATACTTCTTCTGCATTGCTTCTGTTGTCTCCGGCGCCTTCCTGCATACACATTAATGATTATATATCATGTTTGCATGTATATAATTCAGTTTAAAGGTTTACTTTCGCTTTGATCATCATGCGAACTTATATTGTTATTTATTATTATTATCACGTGAAATAATTTTCCAAGGGCACCTTTATATGTATTAATAAATTACAGTAATTTGTTTCACTTGCAAAACAGCATATATTAGAATTATCTTAGGATTACTTTTTGTAGTTACATGTATACAATTATATGGAAATAACAACGAATTTACAGTACTTCTGCTGGATATAACATTAGACCTAATAGACATCATGATTCTTATAGTTCGTTCTATAGATGACGTAAAGTTTGGTGTGAACACCAACCAGATTCTCCATCATAGCTAAGAGGGAATACGGCAGATCCACGGGATATTTTTAGTTTGATGACTGTGGCGTACCTATATGCCAGTGAGACAGAGTAGGTCATTTTGAGTAAAAATTTTATAATTTTTTCAGACCTCCCGTTTCCATGGTAACAAATAAAATGTCTCTCATAATTGGAAAATATAGCATAACTAACCCGTGGTCTTTAATCATTACAATAAAAGATAAGCTAATAACCATTTCACTATCCTAATTAGACTTTCCGGAAGTGTGCTGTAAAATGTTAGGTTTATGATAAGATATTTTATATTTAATTTTAAATATTCTCGACCAAAATTCCAATATAAATACACATATTAGGAGGTTGTTATTGCATTATGAGAGTAATGCAGAATACAGAAATGTAAAACTGATTACCATATTTTTTTAGATTTAATTATGTACTGTATAAGTGCGCATTAATGATAATACAAACCTATTAATTTAGGATAAAAACTGAAAAACTGATTTTGTTCGAGGCCTAAATCGGCAAACTAGAGCACTGCGTAACACCATCTTTTTTTATACAAGTGGGTGGTTTGAGTCGCTCCTATCTAATCAATGGAGATTTTCGATTGTGTTCGATATATTTCTGAAATAGACATTTCTGGGAGAAAAAAAAATATGGAGCCTTATTATACATTGTATTTTTTGTACAGGTCAACAAGTAAATGTCTGTGTTCCCAATAAAAAGGGAAAAAATTTACTGATTTAGCCAATGAAAAAGTAGCATGATTGCGTTTGAATGCAGGCGTACTTTGACTGGGCGATAAAAGTAACATATTTGTGGAAAATGACTTCATTGAAGCAGTCATATGCAGAAAAAAGCGATCAAAGAGGGACCTGTGACTTTGACAAAGAATTATGTTTTGACGTTCACCGTCTTTCCATTCTCGTCACATTCGTATTTAGTTTTGCAATCGGCGTCCGAAAGTGACCCTCGCACACTGTAGCAGATGCCAGAGCTTGCCGCCGGCGGACACGCCAAATTCATCATCTATTACCTGTTTTTCTCTGGAAATTCTTCCTTGGAAGTACTTGAAAAGTTGTTTCCTAGCACGTATAATATATCCAGTAGCCATGCAGTGCATTCATTCAATTTATGTATTGTTATGTTTCTATATGCGTTTCGTCGGTTTTTCTGGGAACTATGCTGCGTCGCCTATTGAATTACTGCGTGCAGCGATGTCTGCCATTTCGCGACTAAAAAAACTGGCAGCTGTATAGTAATGACGCCGCCCTCACAGATTGGAAGTTTGCCAGAGGAATTAGTTCTCTTGTTTATTGTGATGGTCTGAGTGGACGCCCTCACGACGGGTTTTGCTTTTTATGGATAAGATAACACTACCCATTTATTGAACCTATGATTTACGATGACAATAAATCTTCTTGGTCTAAAAATCATCACCTCTAATGTCATTCTTCTTCTTCTTAATGTGTATGATAGTATCTACTATATCAGAATGATGACAACATTGATGCATATGCGCTCTCAGCACTGTTTCCCGGTTATCCGACAGATGATGCTGGACATGCAATGACGCTGGCCAACATACCCCGATATTGATTTTTTCTCATTTCACCAGGAAATGTTGTGAATATTGCTACTGCCATTGATGGAGTTATAGCAGGCTAGTTGCTGGTAGACAGAGTGTATGAACAATTAAAACTGGTGTAGGAACACTGATTTTTCCGCGATCGCGGGAAACGGGAAGAATTCGCGGAATCGGCGTTTTGAAACGGAATTAGCCTTTTCAAACGGAAATTCCGCGATCGCAAAAAACGGATGAAATCGCGGTATTTACGTTTTCAAAAAGATCTTCCGTGATCACAAAAAAAGAGCAGAAGCACCGTCTCTTTGATCGGTAATGCCTTAACTGGAGATATTTTGAAATAAACGTTTAATATGCAACACCGTAGAGCAAATAGTTGCGAAGTGTCATGGCGCCTGTGCTACCTCGTGTCAACCGACGTAAACTGGGACACGCGCAGAAGGCGCTAACATAAACCGTTTCGCGATCGTTGCCTGGCTGACCGCCAAATGTAGTTGTCACATCATTAGAACACGCATAAGTGTACATATTCCGGTTTCGAACACAAAACGCGAAGGAGTAACAACAGCCTAGGTTACACTGGCTCAAAGTGAGATAGTCCCACAGATTTCGTAGTTCTAACAAATTCCGTTGGATGGCGTCATATATAGCGCTAGATAAAAAATCAATGGTTGAACAAAATTATTAGTGAAACAGCAGTGATTTGAACATTGTTAATATGACTGCTTGTATAATTTACAGTTGCTAACTTATATATTAAGCACTGCTGCATTAGAAACAACCAGTCATTTACATGTAATTGTATGACAGGTATTATTTTATTTCCTAAACTGTTTAGATCCAGAGATCACAACATTGTTATAGTTGAGATATTTCATAGAATGTATTATTTTTTAAAAGTTAACTTTGAAATAAAATATTTCTTTTCTGAACAGAAATGGGCTTCTTTAGCAAGTATGCGATTTTTAAACGGAAAATGCGTCATTTGATACAAAAAATGCGTCATTTGAAACATAGGTTGTTTTTTCTGAAAAGGAAAATACATTGTTTGAAATGGAATTTGCCTTTTTCTGAAACGAAAAATACAACGTTTGAAACGGAATTTGCCATTTTCTGAAACGGAATTTTGAAACGGAATTGGCCTTTTTTGAAACAGAAAATCAGTGTCCCTACTGG
Source organism: Escarpia spicata (assembly GCA_963995525.1). Classification (NCBI taxonomy): domain Eukaryota; kingdom Metazoa; phylum Annelida; class Polychaeta; order Sabellida; family Siboglinidae; genus Escarpia; species Escarpia spicata. The sequence continues at coordinate 55,315,588 of OZ023208.1, forward strand.
TGTATGTTTCCTAGTTTTGTCGCCCCTATCTAATCAATGGAGATTTTCGATTTTGTTCGATATATTTCTGAAATAGACATTTCTGGGAGAAAACAAAAATATGGAGCCTGATTATACATGGTTTTTTTTGTACAGGTCAACAAATAAATTGTCTGTGTTCCCAATAAAAAGAGAACAAATTTACTGATTTAGCTAATGAAAAAGTAGCATGATTGCGTTTGAATGCAGGCGCACTTTGACTGGGCGATAAAAGTAACAAATTTGTGGAAAATTACTTAATTGATGCAGTCATATGCAGAAAAAAGCGATCAATGAGGGACCTGTGACTTTGACAAAGAATTATATTTTGACGTTCATCGTCTTTCCATTCTCGTCACATTCGTATTTAGTTTTGCAATCGGCGTCCGAAAGTGACCCTCGCACACTCTAGCAGATGCCAGAGCTTGCCGCCGGCGGACACGCCAAATTCATCATCTACAACCTGTTTTTGTCTGGAAATTCTTCCTTGGAAGTACTTGAAAAGTTGTTTCCTAGCACGTATAATATGTCCAGTAGCCATGCAGTGCATTCATTCAATTTATCTATTGTTATGTTTCTGTATGCGTTTCGTCGGTTTTTCTGGGAACTATGCTGCGTCGCCTATTGAATTACTGCGTGCAGCGATGTCTGCCATTTCGCGACTCAAAAAACTGGCAGCTGTATAGTAATGACGCCGCCCTGCACAGATTGGAAGTTTGCCAGAGGAATTAGTTCTCTTGTTTATTGTGATGGTCTGAGTGGACGCCCTCATGACGGGTTTTGCTTTTTATGGATAAGATCACACTACCCATTTATTGAACCTATGATTTACGATGACAATAAATCTTCTTGGTCTAAAAATCATCACCTCTAATGTCATTCTTCTTCTTCTTAATGTGTATGATAGTATCTACTATATCAGAATGATGACAACATTGATGAATGCGCTTTCAGCACTGTTTCCCGGTTATCCGACAGATGATGCTGGACATGCAATGACGCTGGCCAACATACCCCGATATTGATTTTTTCTCATTTCACCAGGAAATGTTGTGAATATTGCTATTGCCATTGATGGAGTTATAGCAGGCTAGTTGCTGGTAGACAGAGTGTATGAACAATTAAAACTGGTGTAGGAACACTGATTTTTCCGCGATCGCGGGAAACGGGAAGAATTCGCGGAATCGGCGTTTTGAAACGGAATTAGCCTTTTCAAACGGAAATTCCGCGATCGCAAAAAACGGATGAAATCGCGGTATTTACGTTTTCAAAAAGATCTTCCGTGATCACAAAAAAAGAGCAGAAGCACCGTCTCTTTGATCGGTAATACCTTAACTGGAGATATTTTGAAATAAACGTTTAATATGCAACACCGTAGAGCAAATAGTTGCGAAGTGTCATGGCGCCTGTGCTACCTCGTGTCAACCGATGTAAACTGGGACACGCGCAGAAGGCGCTAACATAAACCGTTTCGCGATCGTTGCCTGGCTGACCGCTATGCGCATGGAAGACATGCTGCTAATTAAATGTAGTTGTCACATCATTAGAACACGCATAAGTGTACATATTCCGGTTTCGAACACAAAACGCGAAGGAGTAACAACAGCCTAGGTTACACTGGCTCAAAGTGAGATAGTCCCACAGATTTCGTAGTTCTAACAAATTCCGTTGGATGGCGTCATATATAGCGCTAGATAAAAAATCAATGGTTGAACAAAATTATTAGTGAAACAGCAGTGATTTGAACATTGTTAATATGACTGCTTGTATAATTTATATTTGCTAACTTATATATTAAGCACTGCTGCATTAGAAACAACCAGTCATTTACATGTAATTGTATGACAGGTATTATTTTATTTCCTAAACTGTTTAGATCCAGAGATCACAACATTGTTATAGTTGAGATATTTCATAGAATGTATTATTTTTTTAAAGTTAACTTTGAAATAAAATATTTCTTTTCTGAACAGAAATGGGCTTCTTTAGCCAGTATGCGATTTTTAAACGGAAAATGCGTCATTTGATACAAAAAATGCGTCATTTGAAACATAGGTTGTTTTTTCTGAAAAGGAAAATACATTGTTTGAAATGGAATTTGCCTTTTTCTGAAACGAAAAATACAACGTTTGAAACGGAATTTGCCATTTTCTGAAACGGAATTGGCCTTTTTTGAAACAGAAAATCAGTGTCCCTACTGGTGTATGTTTCCTAGTTTTGTCGCCCCTATCTAATCAATGGAGATTTTCGATTTTGTTCGATATATTTCTGAAATAGACATTTCTGGGAGAAAACAAAAATATGGAGCCTGATTATACATGGTATTTTTTGTACAGGTCAACAAATAAATTGTCTGTGTTCCCAATAAAAAGAGAACAAATTTACTGATTTAGCTAATGAAAAAGTAGCATGATTGCGTTTGAATGCAGGCGCACTTTGACTGGGCGATAAAAGTAACAAATTTGTGGAAAATTACTTAATTGATGCAGTCATATGCAGAAAAAAGCGATCAATGAGGGACCTGTGACTTTGACAAAGAATTATATTTTGACGTTCATCGTCTTTCCATTCTCGTCACATTCGTATTTAGTTTTGCAATCGGCGTCCGAAAGTGACCCTCGCACACTCTAGCAGATGCCAGAGCTTGCCGCCGGCGGACACGCCAAATTCATCATCTACAACCTGTTTTTGTCTGGAAATTCTTCCTTGGAAGTACTTGAAAAGTTGTTTCCTAGCACGTATAATATGTCCAGTAGCCATGCAGTGCATTCATTCAATTTATCTATTGTTATGTTTCTGTATGCGTTTCGTCAGTTTTTCTGGGAACTATGCTGCGTCGCCTATTGAATTACTGCGTGCAGCGATGTCTGCCATTTCGCGACTCAAAAAACTGGCAGCTGTATAGTAATGACGCCGCCCTGCACAGATTGGAAGTTTGCCAGAGGAATTAGTTCTCTTGTTTATTGTGATGGTCTGGGTGGACGCCCTCATGACGGGTTTTGCTTTTTATGGATAAGATAACACTACCCATTTATTGAACCTATGATTTACGATGACAATAAATTACTTCTTGGTCTAAAAATCATCACCTCTAATGTCATTATTCTTCTTCTTAATGTGTATGACAGTATCTACTATATCAGAATGATGACAACATTGATGAATGCGCTTTCAGCACTGTTTCCCGGTTATCCGACAGATGATGCTGGACATGCAATGACGCTGGCCAACATACCCCGATATTGATTTTTTTCTAATTTCACCAGGAAATGTTGTGAATATTGCTACTGCCATTGATGGAGTTATAGCAGGCTAGTTGCTGGTAGACAGAGTGTATGAACAATTAAAACTGGTGTAGGAACACTGATTTTCCGCGATCGCGGAAAACAGGAAGAATTCACGGAATCGGCGTTTTGAAACGGAATTAGCCTTTTCAAACGGAAATTCCGCGATCGCAAAAAAACGTATGAAATCGCGGTATTTACGTTTTCAAAAAGATCTTCCGTGATCACAAAAAAAGAGCAGAAGCACCGCCTCTTTCATCGGTAATGCCTTAACTGGAGATATTTTGAAATAAACGTTTAATATGCAACAACGTAAAGCAAATAGTTGCGAAGTGTCATGGCGCCTGTGCTACCTCGTGTCAACCGACGTAAACTGGGACACTCGCAGAAGGCGCTAACATAAACCGTTTCGCGATCGTTGCCTGGCTGACCACTATGCGCATGGAAGACATGCTGCTAATTAAATGTAGTTGTCACATCATTAGAACACGCATAAGTGTACATATTCCGGTTTCGAACACAAAACGCGAAGGAGTAACAACAGCCTAGGTTACACTGGCTCAAAGTGAGATAGTCCCACAGATTTCGTAGTTCTAACAAATTCCGTTGGATGGCGTCATATATAGCGCTAGATAAAAAATCAATGGTTGAACAAAATTATTAGTGAAACAGCAGTGATTTGAACATTGTTAATATGATTGCTTGTATAATTTACATTTGCTAACTTATATATTAAGCACTGCTGCATTAGAAACAACCAGTCATTTACATGTAATTGTATGACAGGTATTATTTTATTTCCTAAACTTTTTAGATGCAGAGATCACCACATTGTTATATTTGAGATATTTCATAGAATGTATTATTTTTCAAAGTTAACTTTGAAATAAAATATTTCTTTTCTGAACAGAAATGGGCTTCTTTAGCCAGTATGCCATTTTTAAACGGAAAACGCGTCATTTGATACAAAAAATGCATCATTTGAAACAGAATTTGTTTTTTTCTGAAAAGGAAAATACATTGTTTGAAATGGAATTTGCCTTTTTCTGAAACGAAAAATACATCGTTCGAAATGGAATTTGCCATTTTCTGAAACAGAATTTTGAAACGGAATTTGCCTTTTTTTTAACAGAAAATCAGTGTCCCTACTGGTGTATGTTTCCTAGTTTTGTGAACATGGTCTTTTCTGGTGATAATGCCACCCTATATTTTTGAACATTAACATGCTATATTTTCATCAAATTTAGGCTTAGTCCTATAATTTGTTTTTATAATGTTATATAATTCCTTCAATAAATAAATAAGGGAAATACATGTATAAATACTCTACACCAACAATAATAAATTAATGCAATGGACCAATTTAAACCGATGATGATGGACATGCACAGAATTGTCATTATAGCAACGGACTGTAATTTTTTTACAATAATTTATGGTAAATTCTTGCATGTTTTCTTCAATTCTAAAAAGTAACTAGTACAATTTTCTAATATTACTGGACTGTTTGTATAGACAGGTGTCAGTGTCATACCAGGCTGTTCTTTGCTGTCCTCACTGTCACTTCCATTAGCAGACAATTCGGACGTTCCCGCCATATTCGCATTCACCGGGTGCTTGTAGTCTGGAGGAGGAGCACAAGCACCGTACACCTTCCCTTCCGTCTCCTGGCTTCCACATAGTCCTGTTGGCATAGGTATTGAAGCAGGCTCATGCACTGCATCCGATTTCTGTTCCTGGCTACAGCTGACTGATGCAGTCTCTGGATGAAGTAGTTTTATCACGGTCTTCCTAAACACTGCAAGTTAACATAGGCAAAGTTATTGGGTATTGTACGTGTCGGGCCACAGTTAATCTTCCTGTCAGTGAATGTTTGTTTCCTATTTTGAACGTCAATTGTAATAATAAAACATTGAAGAAAAACATTTTGTTGTGAACTCAGAGCAATCGACGAGGTATATTATCAGTTTAATTGTAGAATGTATGGCAGCGGATGGTGCATTCTGTGAAGAGTTTGCGAATGGATTGTCACTAACAGTGTCACTACCACTGGTAGCAGATAGTCTTATCACGTGCTAATAGTACGTGATACTGTCACTATCACTGTTTGTCGGACACTCCCAGACTCTGTCCGTGTCAATTGATGTCAGTCGCCAGTCAGTGACACTGTGATTGTGTACAATCGGAGACTGTACACAATCAGTACACACTAACGCAGGCACAGTTTACACAACACACACAATGCCAGTGACCGTGATTTTACCAGTACTTTGTAGTTTGTGACGGAAACTGGTACTTTTGCAGTGTAGGCCCGCACGTCGAAAAAAACCATGATAACGGTCACCTAGAGTCACCAAACATCCCATTATATACCGATAACACCTATTATACACATATACACTTGTCATGTGATCAAACAATTAAACTTACTGTCTTTTATCGATCAAAATGTACAAGATATTCACCCGTTTTTGCGTGTATTCATTAGTTCCACCGGAAACTCCGGTAGATGACGCCACTTTATGGTTGCCTCCAGACATGGAGATAGATCACAATTCAATAATATTATAAAATAAAGTCGACAAAATACGCGATATTAAAATTAAATAAGATTACCTTAAATTCAGTATTGACAGTAAGTGGGGGTTTTATTACGACTATATGGTTTGTGTAAATACTGGTGCATTTTAATATTGTTTATCAGAAGCAATTCATCATAGCTATGATACAATACATGTAATAATTTGTTTAGTGTTTTACAAACATTTTATTTTGGAAACAAAATATTGTTTTATTTCCTGAAAATAATAACGAGCTTTATTATAAACAGTGACAGGTGAATTAAAAAATTGCCAAGCAATTACTGAATGGTTCAACAGTTTTTAATATCAATAATGTCAGCAGTATGAACGACTGTATAAAGGTCTTGATAAATGTTTTATGGGATTTCATTCTGATCCATTCCAGTTATAATCTTAAAATGGCATATTTAGGTGGGCATTAGGGTATGGATGCCCCCTTTCAGAAATAAAATGATACAAAATCTGAGGGATCTTAGTTATGAAATACGCCTAAAAAAATGCGGTTTAACAACACTAGAGACCAGGAGATTGAGAGGAGATCAGATAGAAGTATTTAAAATATTGAAGGGTTGTGAAAATATTGATAGAAATATGTTTTTCTCAGTTAAGAAAGATAGAAGGACTAGAGGACATGATCTTGCATTAGCAAAGGAGCAGAGTAGATTGGATATAAGAAAGTTTTCATTTTCACAAAGGACTGTAAATGAATGGAACAGATTACCTGCTGATTGTGTGGGTGCTAGTAGCGTGAATATGTTTAAAAATAAAATCGACACATACCTCATACGGGCGGGATACACATAGATAAAAAGGTCGGACTCTCGATAAGCCAAGGGCTTCCTTGTCCACCTGCTACCTAGAGTTAATTCTCTGGGTGGCAATCTTGTTAAATCTTGTTAATTATTGTGAAATCATACAGTATTTTATTGTATTTATTAAAATTATTCATGTTGTTAAAATTTACTTGTTAACAATGTTAGAGATTTTGTTATGTGGATTAAAAAATAGCTATATCAAACTACTTTATTATAATATTGACATAGTATTAATGATCATAAAAACCTTTGTATGAAATATTATTTGGCAGATTGTTGTATTTATTGGTAAAACATGATAATGTTAAGTTGTTTGTAAATTTCTAATTGATGTGTTACGTGACAATGTGCCCTTTTTAAAGATGAATTGGTGAATATTTGGAGAACTTATACTTATGAATAAACTCACATGTCTCAATATATTTTGCAAAGTGTTGGTCGGCTCTGAAAAGAACCGTGTGTTGTTGTTGTTTCTTCCGATAGCTGCAGTCCACCATGTTCGTGTAGCTGGTCAAACTGGATAAACCCTTCAGATGTCTAAGAGGATGTCCTGGAATGGATCCATCATGAATTTGATATCTTGCTGTGCCATACTCTCTCTCGCCTTCATCCACATAAATTTCAAACCTTATATGTTATTGTATAACATTACAGAGCCACAGAACTTCATACAAGCCTTAATACATGACTAATAACCTAGCATGCGCACCCAACCCTGACCGTATGACTCCTAAGGAGTGTTGGCCAGTACTCAACCAAGACAAGACAAGACTGGCATCCGAATATACGTTCGTTATAATGGCCGTCTGTTAAAATTTAGCAACGTGGTAAAATGGGCGATCAAACTTAAATCTGACAACAACAATTGTCCATATTAAATTATACTATTATTGTTTATTATGTTAATGTATATAACAGGGATAGCACTGTACAGCATATAAACTAATTTACATCATTAATTTTTGCAACAAACAAATTATTAGTAAAACAAAATAATATATATTGTATCACAGTATGATAAATTACCTCTGGTAGACAATATTAAAATGCAGCAATAATTACTCAAACCAATAACCGTAATAAATACCATCAGCTGCTGTCAACAATAAATTTAATGTAACCTTATTTAATTAATTAATTTAATGAAATATTGTGTATTTTATTGACGTTGTCGTGCTTACATTTATCCGGGCGTTAAATTTTATCCGGGTGATGCTTATGTGCATATGTAAGGCATAATATTTGGCACCAGTAGATCACGTAGTAATACAAAATGTCCAGTAGTTAAATATGTTTCGTTTGTTGTCGTAATACGAGCGTTATAGTTAGAGTACATAATTATAATTTGCTGTTTCAGATTTGTGACCAGGTATAAGAGTAAGTCACGTGACGTGTGAGTGGAGAGGAAACTGTCTTACGACAGAAATTGTTTATGTCTGTGGGAAGCACACATTTTATAATTTATGTATATATATAGACATATATGTAATTATATATATGCATATAAACAGACATAACGCCCGGATAAATGAAAATGCGACAGTTGTAGCTGGTGCTAAATACATTCCGCTAGATACGTGCACACGCAGAAACGTCACCCGGATATTATTTAACGCCCGGATAAATGTAAGCACAACATTTTTACAATAATCATTACTCTTTGGAATATGCTCCCTCTAAGCGTTAGATCAGTTGAAAATATACATAATTCCGTCGTCATTTAAAAACTTATCTTTACAACCTTGCGTATCCATGCACCATAGCTCCCTAGCGCCTTGACCCATCTGTTGACAACTGGAATACTGCTTATGGATTTTGAGATTGACCAATCCTTTTGTTTTTATGCGCCTCTGAGCTTGGTTTCCAAGGATTTAGGCGCAACAGAAGTTATCTTATTAGAATTATTGCAATATGAATTGTGATCTATCCCCACATCTAAAGTTAACCATAAAGTGGCGCATTCATTAGTTCCAGTGGAACTAATGAATACACACAAAAACGAGTGAATTTCTTGTATATTTTGATCGATAAAGACAGTAAATAAAATTTTTTGATCACGTGATAAGTATATATGTGTAGAATAGTATGATGTGAAGTTTGGTGACTGTAGGTGACCGTTTTCATGTTTTTTCTCGAGGTGCGGGCCTAAACTGCAAAAGTACCCAGAAACTTTGTCTTACACTTCTTATTTTACTTTTTAATTTAGTGTAAACAGTGTCACTGAATAGAGACAGTATCACCGAGTCCCGATTCTTAGACTTGAATCTCAGTCTTCATTCGAGTCTTGTACTGAATGCAGTCTAATGATGACATTGTCGTCATTTAAATTAATAGAACATGTTATGGGACTTATCATTACGTCTTGAAAATGTAAACAATGTCAATGACAATCACAATGTAATGTTTACATTTTAGTAACACGTTCTACACATTTTAATGTTCCACTTTAATGTAACATGTAAATCAAACTATCGATACGATACCTTCCTCTCGTGTGTTTTGTTTTTCAGTGTCCATCATCGTAATTTACTCCTAAACAAAGGGTCTTAAGCATGCATTATAACATTCAAAATTTATGAAACTGCCCAGTTATCACTCAGGCACACTGGAAAAATATAGCGTGGGTGGTATATAACTTCTTCATAACCGATATAACAATTATCACTTTCCAGCTTATTTCTCTGTCCACCATGTGGAGCCACTAACCAGATTTAGACACGAACTTAGCATGCAATATGCAATTGGTGAACGCATATGTAGGGCCTACGTATTTAAATTGGCATGTATTTCGATGTTTTAATGTTGTGTTTCATTATAACAAGTTATATACCTCTCACAATGTTTGCTGTTAACACACGCACGCACGCAAACATTCACCCACGCAAACATTCTCAGTACACGGACGCATATAGTCACATAGACACTCACGCACTCATGCAAACAATGTCACTCACTTACTCACTCACTCACTCACTCACTCACTCACTCACTCACTCACTCACTCACTCACTCACTCACTCACTCACTCACTCACTCACTCACTCACTCACTCACTCACTCACTCACTCACTCACTCACTCACTCACTCACTCACTCACTCACTCACTCACTCACTCACTCACTCACTCACTCACTCACTCACTCACTCACTCACTCACTCACTCACTCACTCACTCACTCAATCTCTCCCTCCCTCCCTCTCTTATTCCCTCCCTACCTCCCTCCCTCCCTCCCTCCCTCCCTCCCTCCCTCCCTCCCTCCCTCCCTCCCTCCCTCCATCCCTCACTCACTCACTCACTCACCCACCCACGCACGCACGCACGCACGCTCGAATGCATACATGCACGTACGCTCACACACGCAAACACACACACGGACACACACGCACACAAACAGACACGTACACGTACTCGTACACGTACACGCACACACACTCGCACACGCACACGCACGCACGCACGCACGCACGCACGCACGCACACACACACATACACTGTTAATCGAAGCGATAGTTTTGGTATTGGCAGTCTACTATTCCTCTCGCATAGACATGTCTTTAAACATATTTTGTAGCACCGTCAGCATCGATTTCATAGCTGACCTTGCATTCACTAAAGATAATGGAAATGCGATATCAGAAGCCATATCATCCGACCTAGCGCCAGGTTATCATCGCGTACAGTGATATATATGTGTCGGTTACCCTTAACTGTCTGACAGTTAGTTAGCTGTTAAAAACGTGTCACATTAAGTCTGAATCCACGTATATTGATGCCAGTTAAAACATACTAACCAGTCCCATAACGTGGTTGATTGGGGAAGGGGTACATTTTCCGCATCTGAGTGCATATTTCTCATAAACAAACATCACGTTTGAAACTGAGATTCAGATCCTGCTGACAGCAAAATGCTGCACGCAAATTTAAATTTATCAAATAGATGTTGGAAACCATCCCGTTGTTTATCGTATTTAGCGACCAGATTGTCTATTTTAAAATTATATGTGTCCTTCCTTCACGAAATTTTACGAGCTAAACCTTCGGACAAGAAGAAACACAGTTCATTGCCATAGTGCCCGCAAAGCAACCAGATGTCACGAATGACGTCTGTTTCTGATCATGTACTATGTGGTAATTTTAATATTTTGTTTTGTGACTGTACGTGAATGGGCCGGTGGACGGTGGCACGGTAGGTGTACGTTTGTGCGTGATTGGGTGAGTGACTGTATGTGTGTGTGTGCGTGTGTGCGTGTGTGCGTGTGTGCGTGTGTGCGTGTGTGCGTGTGTGCGTGTGTGCGTGTGTGCGTGTGTGCGTGTGTGCGTGTGTGCGTGTGTGCGTGTGTGCGTGTGTGTATTTTGTACAGTCTTGCAGGAGGAGTTACACTGTCATTGGATCATTGTTTGAGTGCCACAAAGACACATATCGGCTTTTCCGATGTCTAATTTTGTGGGTATATGGTGCGTGAGTCTGCAATGTACAGTCCTCGGCCGAATACTTATTACATGATCTTCTTTGGACAGGTGGTCGAACTGACTATGATTGAGGTAAACACGTACTCAATATGTGCATGATACTTGTACGTGTGTTCTACCGAGCACAATTACACTTAGCACAACTAAATGTACTAATCGAATTGTATGTCATTCACCTGGCTGAAGTATGTAAACTTAGCATGCATCATAATACCACTAAATGTTTTGCCATGAGGAATAAAACAAGACGCAACAACAATCCAGTTTTACAGTTACATGAAAACCAGCCATTTTATTGTGTTTTTTACTTACTTACAGCTCCCGCCCCTATGACCCCGCCTGGGTCATAGGGGCGGTGCGTTGCACGAGTCGACGCCAGTCTTCGCGGTTGTGTGTTACTGTCTGAGTTTTTGTGAACGTCTTCCCAGTCCATTCTGCAATATTGTCGAACCATCTCTTCCTCTCTCTTTCCTGTCTTCTTTCCCCGATAATGTTCCTTGTAGTATTGTGTTTGTGAGCATCCTTTGATCGTGTTACACAGTACACTCACCAAATACCAATGTTGTGCTGTTGTCGTTCTTTACAACGAACCTTCGCCTCTTCGAAGGTTACCTATCAGCATCAGCGATGTTGAAGCCGCGTATTGTCATTGTGAGTCTCGGACAGATTCGTGTAAATCATTGTGTCTTGGAGAGAGAGAGAGAGAGAGAGAGAGAGAGAGAGAGAGAGAGAGAGAGAGAGGGAGGGAGAGAGAGAGAGAGAGAGGGGGGGGGGGGGAACACCAACCCTGGATCAGTATAGATACCTTAAAGAAAATAGCAGAAAGGAAAGAGCTTAAGAAACGCAACAACGAGGAATCGATCAGATTAAGATATAATGAGATAAACGAACTCTGCAAATGGGACAAACAAAAGTATTTAGAAGCCAAGTGTAAGCACACAGAGGACTGCATGGCAGAAAACCTGATGCGGAAGACATAGCCAAAAGATGGAAAGAATATTGTGAAAATATGTACGCACGAGATGGAGATAACAACGACCCCCTGATATGGGAAACGAAGACCAAGACGAGGACGATCTCGAAGCATTAAGAGATGAGGTGAAATGGGCTATTAATAGTCTAACAGATGGGAAAATTCCTGGGTGCGACAACATACAGGCAGAAAGGATAAAAACAGTGGAAGAAGAAGGAATAGACATATACCATGCAGTATGTAAGAAAATATGGAACAGTGGAAAATGACTGGAAAAAATCAATATACATTCCATTACCAAAGAAAGGAGACCTACAGTTATGCTTCAACTACAGAACCATATCACTCATCAGCCATGCAAGCAAAGTATTGCTGAGAATCATAATGAAAAGAAAGCAAGATAAAATGGAAATGGAAGTGAGAGGTACACAGGCAAGCTTTAGAAAAAAACATAGGCACAAGGGACCACATATTCAATCTGGGAATGTTGATTCAGAAATTCAAATAAATAAATAATGAACTAAGAATATGCTTCATCGACTATTCCAAGGCTTTCGACTGTGTGAATCATCAGATGATGTGGAAAACGCTCAACGACATCAACTTCCACCCAAAGATAATCGCCCTCTTAAAATCACTTTATAACAAACGACAAGCAGTGGTCAGGCTGGAAAACACAACTACAGAAACTTTTTCAGTGGGAAAAGGAGCAAGACAAGGATGCATTTTATCTCCATACCTATTCAACCTCTACACAGAAGACATCATGAGAGATGTAGAATTAGATGACAGAAGTGCAAGACACGATGAAGTGAATATTCATGGACATAGAATAAGAGACCTACGATACGCAGACGATACCGCACTCCTGTCCACTACAGCAATCGGCCTAAGAAATGTAATCATGTCTGTAAAAGAACATAGTGAGAAAATGGGCTTGTTACTTAATGTGAAGAAAACAAAGATCATGGAAACTGACAGATGCATTGAAAAAACAGAAATTGCAATCAACGGGGAGCAAGTTGAAAATGTGAACCACTACGAATACCTTGGAGCAAGACTACAAGGAGACGGCAAGACATCATCAGAGATCATAAACGAAATAATCTGAAAAATGTATCGAAAGGCCAAAACACACCAACAAAGACAAGAATTAAAAAAAACTCGCGTTTTCCCAACAGCTTTATACGGGAGCGATACGTGGACACTGAATAAAGAAGACATGAGAAAAATGCAAGCGTTTGAGAAGAAATGTTACATAAAAATCCTAAGAGTACCATGGATAACAAGAACAACCAATGCAGAGATCCTTAAAAAAATTAGACATAAAGAACTGCCAACTAGTGAATAGAATAAAAGGAATAAAACTGAGTTATTTTGGACACATCAAAAGACACAATTCCTTAGAGAAAACAATCCTAGAAGACAAAGTGGAGGGACAGAGAGAAAGGGGAAGACAAAGGAGAAGATGGGAGCCGGACATCAGTGACTGGTTGGAAGACATCGTGAGAGACATAGCAGTGCACCATGGGATCATCCGGGCAGCTACGTCTCGCAGAGATATGCTGAACTGAAGAAGTAAGATTTCAAACGGTACCAAAATTGTTGGGATCGGATGAACCGTAAGTTTGCTAACGACCGCTAAATTGAGTGATTTTTGACATGTCCAGAGTTGTTCATTTTTCGCTCGCTTATCTGTTTTTGGTATTGTGTATAGAAATGCAATACGTGTTTTCAACAAAATTACAAAGTTGTGCATGTGTATAGCGTGCGTGCGTGTGTGTGTTTATATGTGAACAATTATTCTACAATACTTGTAACTTACGTAAAAAATACTAAACTAGTCGATGAACGAATTTCGTAGTTAGGAACAATAGCAAGAAAACACGCGTAGCGTTGCGAACAATTGGCTATCTTTCGTCAAACGTTCGGTGTGAACCCTTAAATATTTAAAACCCTTACCCTACGGAGACTTTCGACATCAAAGTATCTAAATAACAGATGTTCCACAATTAATAAAACATTGGAACCTGGGCTAACCAACTGTAACATAATAATTATTGTGATTCCTCCGAAATGTTCCATAGGCAAATCCAGGGTATTGGTTTGGGGAGGGGGGGCAAGTGCCTCCAGACCTTTGGAATTTGGCGTGTCCCCAGACCTTTTTAAATGTGCCCCAGTTATGAGGCCCGTAGAACTATGGAATGTGCCCCATGTTTATGTTACAACAAACTGAAGTAACGGCGACGTGGCGGCGAAAGACGTTCAATGGCACCCCCCCCCCCCCCGTCTTCGACGTCATGATCTAACCGCGCGAAAGCAGTGTCGTGCTGAAGGTCAGCCTCAGACCACCGAATGTGAATTTG
>OZ023208.1:55330297-55367416 GCA_963995525.1 Escarpia spicata
CCTCTATAGCGACAAATAATGTATGTCTGTATATTGTCGTCATGTTGTAGGAATGTGTGCCTGAGAAACTTTGATGGGGCTGAACAAGGGTTCAGTTTCCCATCTGGTTTGCAGGTTAGACATCACATTCCTACTATCTTTATGCCCAAAAGTGGCTGCATTAGAAGCAATCCACTTTCCAATAAAAAACGTCATCCTTTGGCCAATTTCAATTCTCAAACTACAATGGGCTTATGTTGGTTATTGCATAAATGAAGGTATGAACGCAGGGCATACTGTATTTTATGCAAAGGCCAGGACATGCCTAGTGCGGGTAGTGAGGTAACTGGCTGAGGCGATAATTACTTCCAGCTGTTTGGCTTAATAAAACCGCCCAGCGTCTTCAGCTAATCATGACATGTCAGGATTAGGCAACAGCCTACGATTTGGATTAGCAGTAAAGCTGCCACTTCCGCGTTAGGTATCTGTGTGGCATGTCGTGTATATCCTGATACTTCTAAATCCGCCCTCCTCCCCACCTTTTTGCCTGGGCACGTTTAGTTAAACCACTATTGTACACCGTTGGTAGAAAAAGAAGTTGGAAAATGTCGCAACGCTTTCCCATATTTCGGAGTGAACACAGGGCATATCCCAAATTATTGAATGTGTTGGGTTTTGGTGCGTCGACAGGCTTTTTGTTTTACAAACGGTATACATTTTTCCTTATGTTTATACAGGATAGGTGGAATGGCCCCACCTTTTTGTAATTGCATGTGTCTATTGGTGGTGGAATGTTTGTATTGTTTGCTTAGGTTTATATTCATAGTGGTTATATACCTCTATAGCGACAGATAATGTATGTCTGTATATTGTCGTCATGTTGTTGGAATGTGTGCCTGAGAAATGTTGATGGGGCTGTACAAGGGTTCAGTTTCCCATCTGGTTTGCATGTTAGACACCACATTCCTACTATCTTTATGCCCAAAAGTGGCTGCATTAGAAGCAATCCACTTTCCAATAAAAAACGTCATCCTTTTGCCAATTTCAATTCTCAAACTACAATGGGCTTGTATTGGTTATTGCATAAATATATATGTATATATATATATATATATATTCTTTTATCTTTCTTTCGATCTGTCTATCTATCTATTTATCTGTCTGTCCATATGTCTGTCTGTATGTCTGTCTGTCTGTCTGTCTGTCTGTCTGTCTGTCTGTCTGTCTGTCTGTCTGTCTGTCTATCTACCTATCTATCTATCTATCTCTCTACCTGGCTCTCAGTATATCCATTCATCCTTACATCCATCCATTTATCCACCCAAACGTCCATCCATCCATCCGTCCGTCCGTCCGTCCGCCCGCCCGCCCGCCCACCCACCCACCCACCCACCCACCCAAGTATATATACATATATACATATATATATATATATGGATGATTGGATTGATGGATGGATGGATATATTGATAGCCAATTAGATAGATTGGTAGATAGACAGACAGGCAGGAAGATAAATAGGTAAACATATAGATACATACATACATATATATATATATATATATATATATACAGTTGTATATACACATTTCACCAATTATAATATATTGAATATAATGGAAATCATAATTTATGGGCATAATTGTAGACATGGAGCATTCAGTAAAATATGGTAGGTATCTGCTGTCATACATCAACTCCACTTGGCGAATATTCTTTAAAGGTACGGTATAACACAATCATCTCGTACATGGATTGTGACCTTTTCGATAATTTTTTTTTCTTTTTTCAGTAGCTTGCCGTATTGGTCCGAATACCAGCGGTAATTTATTTGCTTGAAATGACCAATTATGTGATCGGTATATCATAATAGGCTTAAGGAGGGGATACACGTTACGTGACAATCGCACCGATTGTGACTCGGCCGAGTCAATTGGTCCGATTGAATCGTACAAATAAACACACGTTACGATCGGCGGTATTCCGTCGGCGATCGGGCTAGTGCGGTGGTAGGGGTAGTGGCTTGGGGCGATGCTGTAACATCATTTACGGGCATTTTATGGCAGCAAAAGCTGGGAACAATGCAAGCAAGTAAGTGTTTTTACAAAGTAAAGAGAATAGACCACATATATGGTCAAATCCAACGAACGGGGGTCTTGGGGCTCCACACAAGGTCGAAAATAGAATTGCCTGGATCTTTTGTTCAGTTGTGGTATTAAATGTTCATAATATTGAGGCGATTTTACCCAAATTTGGGCACATTAATTCACAACATTGACGATTTTACAGTTGCTTGAAGTTTAAAGGCGTGTTCTATATGGTATCATCCGAGGACCACAAGTTATCGTCCGTTGGCAGGACATAACCCACAATACAAAGGTGTTGTGTTGGATATTTAACTTTTTATCAATGGATAACATGTGGACATATGTTATAACGGCGTGGCTTTGGGGGGGGGGGGTACTTATTTAGAGTTGTCAGAGTGTGGTGAAGTTTTTTCGCACGTCAATATTGCCCCACTCTATTTTCCGAATGTGTTGTCATTACTTGTACAACAAGACAAACACGTTGTAGATATGTGCATACTGTTTATATTTAAGCGGACGAGGTGTTTTATCCATTGATATTTGTGTGATGGACGTAACATGCAAATTTGTAGCACAAGACACTCAGACAAAATGGTCCTCGGACAATAACACAATTTTAAAAATCAGGACAGAATCTGGAATATTAATGATTAGCAGTAAATTATGAAAGTGCCTTAGTACATGTTGTTTATGTTGCAATATTAGCCACACCTGTATCCCTTACGTATGTATACCTTGTTCTCTGCTGTCCTCTTCTTTCTATTCCCAGTGCTATTTTTATCGAATAATCGTATATTTTCTACTTCTGCATTGTTGTCATTACTTGTACAACAAAACAAACACGTAGTACACATGGGCACACTGTTCATGTTTATTGGGAGAATGTATGTTATCCATTGGTAATTATGTTACGATCACAACCTGCACGTTTTTAGCACAGGACACGCAGTTAAAATGGTACTCGGATGATAACACAATTTTGAAAATCATGATTAACAGTAAAATGAGAAAGTGCCTTAGTATATGTTGTTTATATTGTACTGTTAGCCACACATGTATCCCTTATGCATGTATACCTTGTTCTCTTCTGTCCTCTTTGTTGTATTCCGAGTGCTAGAGTTGTGGACTAATCTTTTTTTCACATTTTGTTCACTGTAGTCGCCATATTTAATTACTGTGATATGTTTGTGCATTTTAAACTGTCTCTACATTATTTACTACACCGGGCAATGTCTGCAAATAAATAATTTCATTGTTTGTGCTATATCTTGAAGAGCACCGGCCCAAGAACTGATCGACCCCTGTGGTACTCCGGATCTCATCACGGTACACTCAGACACTTCTTTCCCGACACGCACGGCTGAGGTACGACCATGTGAAGAAGAGGGGGTGGGATTCACAGATTTATGGGGATACTTTGTTGGGAGGGAAGATATGTACATGAGAGATGGCCTCCATCTTAGTGGAAAGGGGGCAGCAGTTTTCTCAGAGAACCTGCTGCGATCTGTTGGCAGTGGGACAGGTTGCATCTATGTAAATTAGATTCGCAGGGTGGACTCACAGAAAAGCCTGAAAATGGAGGCATAGATCAAGACAGCACAAATAAATCAGCAAATAACAATCTGGAAAACTCTTCTGAAGCTGGATATAAATGTGTTTGTTTAAATGCAAGGAGTATAGTAAACAAAAGAAATGAACTAAACATTATGGTAGAAGATATTGACCCTCATATAATAGGTATAACCGAATCCTGGACCACCACCGATATATCAGATGCTGAATTGGGACTGACAGGATATGTAATGTTTAGAAAAGATAGAATAGGAAGAAACGGAGATGGAGTTATTTTATATATTAAAGAATCTATTCATGCTTATGAAATAAAATTAGAAAGAGAAGCAGATTACGAAGATGTTTGGTGTAACATAGTTACAGGAAACTCAACGTTATCAGTTGGGTTAGTTTATCGAAGTCCAAACATAAGTATAGAAGAGAATGAAAAAATACAAAACGTTATAAGGGAAGTAAGCAAATGGGACTGTATTATTATGGTGGATTTTAACCACGGGCATATACAATGGAAATCTCTACAGAGTATGGGGAGTGAGGACCACAAGTTTTTAGTTTTAGTTTAAGACACATTCCTTTCTCAACATGTGCTAGAACCAACCAGGGGTGAGAATGTGTTAGACATAGTTTTGTCCTCACAGAATGAATTAGTTGACAATGTCAATATATGTGAGCCACTGGGGAGATATATTTTAACATCAGATACATTTTATTATCAACATAAAATCAGAAAGGAATAGTAAAAAGCAGTATAAGAGAAATTTCCACAAAGGAAGGTATAACTATAAGGACATGAGGAAGTATTTAGCAAAGATAGACTGGAATACACACTGAAAAATAAGACGGCAACAGAATGCTGGAATATATTAAAGAGTGAAAATAAGTGCATAGTCGATAAATTTGTACCCTTCAAAAAACAAGGAAAACGGTCCAAAAAGAAACACTTATCGAAAGAAGCCATTAGAAAAATTTACTATAAACAAATGATGTGGAAGTCATATAGATGTACTGGAAATGATGAAGACTACAACAGTTATAAAGAAGCACTTAACCAAGCTACAGCTGAAATTAGTAATTCAAAGAAAATGAACAACAATTAGCTAGTAATATAAAACATGACAGCAACAGTTTTTATGCGTATGTTCGAAGCAAACAGAAAGTTCAAGATAATGTCGGTCCTCTAGAAGATAGTGCTGGAAATATAATATCAGAGGGATTCTTAATGGCAGAAGACCTGAATGAGTACTTTATTTCAGTGTTTACCAGGGAAGATGTTAGTTCACTGCCAGTACCAGACGCTAAGTTCAAGGGGGCAGAGTCATACTATTTAGGACAATTAATTGTAACCCCGGAAATGGTAGCTAAGAAAATAAGGGCTATGAAGGATAATAAATCACCTGGAGTGGATGGTATTCCACCCAAACTACTTTTGGAAATTGTAGAACAAAATAGCATACCGCTTGCAACAGTTTTCAACTTGTCATTAGAAGAGGGAGTGGTTCCTTTAGAATGGAAAGAAGCAAACATTATACCGTTATTCAAAAAAGGTTCGAGAAACAAGTCAGGGAACTATAGACCAGTGAGCTTAACATCAGTGATTTGTAAATTATTAGGAAGACTAACTAAAGATCACATGGTGGAATTTCTTGTTAAACAAAACTTGATAAACCCATCTCAACATGTTTTTTTTAAAGCGAGGTCATGCTTAACAAATACGTTATGTTTTTTGGAAGACATGACTAAGTGGGTAGATGAGGGATCACCAGTAGATATCGTCTACTTAGATTTTCAAAAAGCTTTCGACAAAAGTACCACATCAAAGACTACTGCTTAAAATAAAGGCCCATGGCATAGGAAATGGTATAATAAACTGGATAGAAAAATGGCTGATTGACAGAAGACAACGTGTAGTAGTTGATGGGGAGGCTTAAAACTGGAAATCGGTATTGAGTGGGGTACCACAGGGATCAGTATTAGGACCTATATTATTCTTAATTTATATCAACGATTTGGATAATGAAATAACAAGCAAGGTGTTGAAATTTGAGGATGATACAAAAGTGTTTAGAAGGATTAAAGGTGATGGAGATAGACAGCATTTACAAGATGATTTTGACAGGTTGATCAAATGGTCTGAAAAGTGGCAAATGCTGTTCAATTTTGGGAAATGTAAATGCCTCCACACAGGACATGGGAACGAAGATGTAGAATATAGAATGGGGTTCCTGTACTAAATAGTACTGTAAAAGAAAAGGACTTAGGGTTAACCATTAGTGCTGATATGAAGGTTTCAGAGCAGTGCGGAATTGCAGCTTCAAAGGGAAATCAAATCCTTGGACTAATTAGGCGAAACATAACGTATAAGGAAAAAGAGCTAATAATACCGCTGTACAAAACAATAGTTAGGCTTCATTTAGAATATTCCGCTGTACAAAACAATAGTTAGGCTTCATTTAGAATATTGTATTCAAGCGTGGAGGCCATATCGCAAGGACATAGATATGCTAGAAAGAGTGCAGAGAGCAACTAAAATGATACCAAAACCGAGGGATCTTAGTTACGAAATACGCCTAAAAAATGTGGTTTAACAACACTAGAGACCTGGAGATTGAGAGGATATCAGATAGAAGTGTTTAAAATATTGAAGGGTTATGAAAATATTGATAGAAATATTTTTTCTCAGTTAAGAAAGATAGAAGGACTAGAGGACATGAACTTACATTAGTAAAGGAGCAGAGTAGATTGGATATAAGAAAGTTTTAATTTTCACAAAGGACTTTAAATGAATGGAACATATTACCTGCTGATTGTGTGGGTGCTAGTAGCGTGAATATGTTTAAAAATAAAATCGACACATACCTCAGACGGGCGGGATACACATAGATAAAAGGGTCGGACTCGCGATAAGCCAAAGGGCTTCCTTGTCCACCTGCCACCTAGAGTTAATTCTCTGGGTGGCAATCTTGTTAAATCTTGTTAAACTCGGCATTACTCGAACATTACACAAATTTTATTTAAAACGGTTAACACATATAATTGATGTACTTTCATACAAATAAAACATTACAAATCGGCAACACTTTAGTATGATAACGTTTTTAGCTGTCCATCCCATTGTCTACTCAGTGTCTATCACGTGGTCTATTCAGTGTCTACCACATTGCCTACTCAGTGTCCATCACATTGTCTACTCAGTGTCCATCACAATGTATACTCAATGTCCACCACATCGTCTACTCATCATCATCATCCTTTTCCTCCGTAGCATGGTTTTTTGTAACTTCTATTTCATGAGGCTTGAAGGTGAACACATTGCCTACCGCCGTAGGTGATACCACCTTGATGATGTCTGATGCTTCCACAATTCCAACCTCAAGCCCCCCATTTCCAGTTTCCTCGAGTGCGGGTCATGTATGCTACTTCAAACATGCCATCGGTCGTGATACGCAGCACCCGGGCCATGTACCATTTCTTGTTAAATCGAACGGCCAACCAACTGTCTACCACCACTTTTTGTACTCCCATTTCCGACTCCCTTTCTTTAACTGCACCGTGATTATCTTCATTTTCATTCACTTCTATCCCCTTCACCTCAACCTCTTTCCCCTGCATCTCTTTTTTCTTTGCTGCATTCTCCCTGACTTCTGTCTCCTGCACCTCAATCCTCCTCACATCCACCTCTTTCTCCTGCACCTTCTTTTCCTTTGCTTTATTCTCCCTGACTTCTGTCTCCTGCACCTCAATCCTCCTCACATCCACCTCTTTCTCCTGCACCTCCTTTTCCTTTGCTGCATTCTCCATGACCTCTGTCTCCTGCACCTCAATCCTCCTCACATTCACCTTTTTCTCATGCACCTCTGTTTCCTTGTATGCCACTGCTGTCTTCTTCCTCTCGATCTGCAGAACTGTTTTCGTCCACCCTATACACGTAGGGTAGAAAACGCCCCCTTGTTCATAGCAGCAATCGTAGAAGCAAGTTGTCTCTCGAATAATCATGCATGGACCCACTGGCACGATCGTATGTGCATTTATGATGCCCGGCACTGCCGTCACCTTCCAAGACTCTAGCATACCCTTGCATCGCTGCACCTCATTGTGGTCTTCGCTTCTCTGAGCCTGTTGCAGAATTCACTGCTGTTGGTGATGATCTTTCCACTCTTGATGATATGTCAGCCTTATTCTTTATAGCCCCGTGTTGGCATGTTAAAAAGACAATACAAAACAAGTTAGCACAATGCAGTATTACTATTACCAGCGTATTGTGTTATCGTCCATGGATCACGGTTATCGACCGTGGCTCCCTCTAGAAAGCACAAGTTTATATTAATTTGGCCAAAATAACCTCTCCGCAGTGTGTGTGACATACAAATGCTTGCGATGGAATGCCAAACTTGACTATTTTGCAGATTATTTCGTATGACAGCTTCTTCCAAATCCTAATAAATCAGGAAATAATGTCCAAATTCTACCAAAACCGATCTAATGCCAAGCATTAGGACAGGAAGATATATTTGCTATCATATAACACACATTATGACATGTGGTCGTCTTTGAGAGGCTCATATAACATCAAGTTCGAGCACTATCACGTATAAATAACGTGTGTATGATTGTTACCATAGATCAGAATAGTCTAGCAAAAACAATCTAGAAGCAGCAAAACAGTAATAAATCAGGAAATATACTTACTTAGTGCGATCTTTTGTAGCGCACATTAACAAGACTTAGTTTCGCTGGAAGCCGATAGAGACTACTCAAAACAGTACCATCGTCTCGAGGATCGGACGATAACTATAATCGGACGGTAACTTGATGCTTTTCCCGGGCCATATCATACAGAGAAAATATTTTGGGCGAGTCCAAATGACTGCTCTGATAGCCAGAGAGATGTTCTTTAGTAGGAATAAAAATCTCCTACTATTCTTCAGAAATTTGTATTAAAACGAAAGAAACAAGGGCCCCGGATGATAACGCGAAAAACTTCCCCAAAGCTGAGTCGACGGAGAAAAATGAAAACAAGAAAAATACCAAAATGTACATCTGAAAAATTGCAGTGAATTTGTTGTACTACACGTGTTAGTATATATGTACAGCTAAATGTGCATGTTATTGATTAATAATTTTACATGAATATGCCATTAAGAAAAATGGTCCTCGGACGATAACACCAATATTCCCCACCACCAATATATTGTGGAAAAATCAGGTTATTTGCAAATTTCATTAATCACAAGGCAGTAACAACATAGACACATGTGGTGTTCTAATAAAGTAATAAATGCGGTGCATATTCATGGTTTACGATGATTACTAACTGATGTTAAAAAAATATAAATGTCAACATTTAAAAAAATTGCCAAAAACGACCAGTTTATCAGCTTTAGTTCCAACGTTTTTAAAACTAGAAAAAACAAACTATATATCCCTCGAAAAGTATCATCGAGCCGGATAAACACAGCATATTTCCACACTTTTAGTCACGTATATGATACATGTCTAAACATGTCGTGTACCCCGTTCGTTGGATTTGTCCATATATATATATGCATGATTATTTGCGCAATTGCTGGTCCACATGTAGATTACATTTTTGTTATTTCTTTGAACAATACATATATATACACATATCTACATATATTTGATGTTGGTTCATTATTAATGCATTGAATTTTATTTTTTTCAACTGTAGTACACATTAATAAGACAACACTATGATGCATCACATATTTTATTACATAATAAATGCACTTACAGTAAACTGTTTTAAAGCAATGTTCATACCTTCAAATACTGGGTGTAGGACACTATATTGAAAGTGAAACCACAACAACAAGGAGGCACATCATACATGTTTATCTCAGGAATAAGTGTCTCAGGAGGGTTACAGTTTGATGACCAAATTATAGTTGTTATTGTATTCCAATATGGGTTAATATAATGCAAACCTCTCTTTATGGTCACCTCGGTAACACAGCTTCCTTTATGGTTTTCCTAGGAGAGTCCCAAACTATTTATGTGGTAACACTGCAATTACTGGGCACACGAAAACTATTCCTACACAAGGTGTAGTTAATAGTAATAAAACAAATAGTTGCAATACATAAAGCATTTTGCAATAATGTGTAAAACATAGTTACAATATTTGAAAATGTGAAATAAAACATTAATGTAAATAGCAAATAATAAAGGAGACAAATTCCTCTTGATGCACAACATATCACAGAATGAAGTATCACAGGGACTGACCCAGTTTTACACATGAACTGACACTTTCTTTCATCCTTCAACACATTACCAGGTAGTCTGCATCAAAGTGGTAGGAACATTGGACTCCCACCATAACTGTAAGGATGCCTAATATAACGAACATCCGCCTAGTTAAGAGGAAACACTGTGAAACACCCATTCTGGCATGGAGTATAATGTACAATCATTGACACAAGGAACATTATATATATATATACATATATATATATATATAAATACAGTTCCAATGTGATCCTTATCACGAGAATTCATACAATAACAGCTTAAAGGCCATATCCTGGGGGGGGATTGCTACTAAATATAAAAATATGCATGTACATACGAGTTCTGCAATATAATGACAACCCAGAAACCACACATTTGCTGAAACATTTCTAAAATTGACATTAAATGGGACCTGTCCTGGCGCAGGCTTCGAAGTCTGTTTTCCGAAAATGCAGCGAGAGGCAGAATCGTGACATCAGTTGTGGAAAACATTCCCAGGATCGCAAGCGTTCTCGGCGGCTGGATTTCTTTGGTGGATATTTGAACTGGTATACATTCATTCACATGGAGAAATGGTGAACAAATGTGTTGTTGGAAACTGCAACAATTCGAATCTGACTGGCCATTCTGTGCACGAATTTCCCAAAGAGCCAGTTACTCGGCAGAAATGGAAACGTTTTGTTCGAAACAACAGGGCCGACTGGACCCATGTTATGGCAACTAGCATTATTTGTGGTTCGCATTTCGTTGCGCCTGGCGACTTCGAAGGCTTCTTACAATGGAAGATGAGTTTCAGGCGTAAGTTAGATGTAAAGAAATCTGCCGTTCCTTCGACGAACACAACAGAGGCGAAGGCGATCTGGTTACCGGCGAATCTGCGCAAGTGGGCCCGGTCAGTTGTCGGAGCTTCTTCACTGATTCGTGTCTATACGGTGCCACACTAACTGGTTAACATCAACATTGTCGATCTCGGCAATATCATCCTCACTGTCACCGAACTATATATGATCAAACGTTTCGTGATCCGCGTCAACATTTATATCGCTCTCTGAACTACTCGAGTAAGCCGCCATTTGTATCGAGTTGTTTACATGAGACCGCGCGACTGCGCAGGGCCGCAGGCGTGAAGCCGCTGCACTAACTGACGGCGGAACCACGACTGACGTCACGTTTCAGCAACAAATGCAAACCCGGCATCGCTCGGGAGTTTCCGTAAAATGGCACATTTAAAGGCTCTTTTTATGTCGTATGCTCATATACCGTATTTAAACATTTGAAAGGGCGTAAATCATATTGAGGAAAAGAGCACATTTTATTCCAGGATATGGCCTTTAATATTACAAAGTCATGTTAATGCTAGAAAGGTCTACAGACACATACATAATCCAGTTTCATAAGTAATGTTACATTCTTTTATTTTTAACAGCATCTCATAATAATATATTTCAAATTAGCAACAATACATAAATAACTGTCCACACACACCAAAATTAATCCTTGTGGCTTGAATCGATGACACAAAATCTTCATGCAAAATACACTGCATGATGTTGATTGTAATCTTGGTCATGTTCACCTTTTCTGAAAACAAGAAGGCAAACAAAATCAATTGTATATTTTTATTAAACAGGTATACACATTATGTGGATCTAATCACAAATCACACAATGTTGTGCCGTCAAAAAACTGACTTAACAATAATCCTAACCCTAAATTAACAATTGCTTCATCGGTTGAGTGCAAAAAATTTTTGAATATTTTTTTATATAAATATTACATGATTGTCATCTATATCAACATGTCAACAAGACTCAAGAGTTAAGATCCAGATAGCATATATGCTATATTGACAAGGACACCACAGGCATAATTTTCAACAATTTGTCATCTGCCCAACCCCTTTCTAGTACCAGCCAAGGCCTAGATGTCAATATTTGTTTATAAACATTTTCACACTGGTAACACAAACAGCAACACAGTCAGTAAATAGTATAAGTGTTTCCATTCTACGCGTGAAAGAGAACAAGTGAGCTATGAAGTTTACTAGTTTCCAAAATTCGTACGTCGCGAAATTCCGTGTCATCTTGATATAGTGTTGTTTTTCTCAAATCAACAACGTTTGTACTGGGTGGTGACATGCCTACCAGGTTTATTATTATAAATTGTAGCTGCCCAATTCAACATAAAGGTTCAACGAAGCTGGCTAACGAAAGAGAAAAAAATTACACCACTGTCACCAGTACAACATACAATGTCAATGCTATGACTGTATTTCAGACGAGCACTGCTTTGCGGAATAAAAATGCACACTTCACGTTACGTTGAAACATATCAATATAACTATATAGCTTTTTATCTTAATTGCAATTAATTGATAATCCAGATATCATGACGTCGCCGTGACTACTTACTTCTGACGTTCTGTCATTTCTGACCCAGTCTGTTCTCCGTCCGTTGCCGTTGACAATTCTGACAGTGACAGAACTCCATTTTTGAAACTTGCGTCACTGGCCGTCATCCTCGAGAACTTTCAGACGATCCGTAACCGATGTTTCTATCATTGTAAATTTGGTTTGCCGCGTTCCACAGCGAATCCTTCGTGATATATCTCGACAAATATTTATGGTGAAGTTTTACAGACGTCATCGGCGACCATTTTATTGAAGGAGGTCGAAGTTCAATCGTGTTGCTGTTCTCAATTGGTCAATATCACCGAACGTCCGTTGGAATCGTAACAAATATAGAACCAGTTCTAATTTCGAATCGTACGAGTGACTCGGATGCGATTGACTCGGCCAGACAGGCACATGATACGATTTCGTCGTTTACGTGGTAATCGGACGGTTTCATCCGAGACAATCGTGTAGTGTATTGCCGCATTTTCTCTTACAAAACTCGGAAATTCGTCAAATGTTGGAGTGATATGTGTTCATGTAAACAATTACGTGCAGTCGTTGGACGAGAGCCGAAATCATACTTATAAAGATAGAGAGGAGGCCATTTTACTGTGATCTATGTTAATTTAATTATCCCGTAGTAGGAGATAATGTTTCTGGTGTTTGAAATTACTGCCCGCGCGAAGGGTGACTTTCGAAAATAGTATTACTATCGCGATAGTATCGCGATAGCTATAATTACTATTGCGATTCTATGGCGATAGTCCCATGATTATCACGATACTTTCGCGATAGTGTCATCGAAGCCAAATATATCGATGTTCCAATTTTACTTGATGTGAGTTAAATTACATATCGCATGGACCCAGCCAAAATTACGGGTGGTGCTATCACTTAGAATTGGAGTCAGTTTCTTCACAATGGTGATCCGTAAGTGATGTTGATTTTAGCAATTGTTTTGATAGTGCGTTGGTGGACTCGGTAAATAAGAAAACATGACAGCCATCTTCCTTCAAATATCGAAATGTGTATTTCCAAAATAACAATGCAAATTGTATTTAAATGTGTGGACCACCACCTTCGCTGTCGGACCGCCACATTCTACAACGTTGACGATCCTGATGAACACCACATTTCTTCTCGGATGTACAGCACATCAAGTTACCATGAACATTGTCATTTGACCCCCGCCTTTTCGTTACATACATAGTCCCAAATCAGGGAGGTAATTTTTAAAACCACTATAGTAATTTACTCCACCATTCAGTTGGACGTCTGTCTAGCCAATGCAATTGTATTACGACAGCATTAATTAGCAAATGGGCATAATTATGTACTATGTACACATATATTGGATCAAATTGTAAGGATATATATATATATAATTGCAGTAGTTTCACAACGAATAACAATAAAACGTTTTTTCGTTGTATAGTGTAAGTATATAGATACAGGGTGCAGAGGTATTAGGGCACTTTGTAATTTCACTTTCACACTACCACTGTCCTTTTAACTAGTATCATTGGGTACACAAACATATGCTTATAGGCTTAAACACAAAATGTAATTATATTGGTGATATGACATTGAAGTTACGATAACCTCTGTATATATGTTCACTATTCATATTGGATATTTTCAATTCCTCAAGGGTGACCAGGCCCGTGGCATCATGCCTTTTCAAAGACAGCAAGTGGGAGGAAGTACAACTGATTCGGGGAACTTACATACATTGTGTCAGATATATGCAAGTCTAGGTTGTCACTTCTGTTCCTGGTTAAAGCAAATGGTTCAGCGAATTCCAATCATCGTTAGATATTTCAACCAATCGCCAACTACCACAGACACGACCTAAAATTGAGTAGTAATAATCAGTGGCAGGGAACTATTTGAGAAATCAGCGGCAACATTGGTGTCCTTGCAATAAAAACAACAGGGACAAAACATTCCTTTATAGAAAACGAATTGGACCTTCAGAATGTTAATAATTAATTTTAATCCGCAAACACTATGATTTTGTAGAGAGAACATGTTTGGTTTGACAAGCAGGAGTAGTACTATATTGTAAAGATACCGCGTTCAATCATATCAGACGCATATTTTGAAACTTAAAATAATGTAGTATATTACAGGGAACCACAAATGGCTTTTGGAATTGTTTTACAATGATAATAAATCCAAAAAGTTTTGTTAAACATGGTATTCAAAACAAAAACACATATTTCAGAACAAGCAGCTTAGAAAGTCATTATTGAAGGAATTACATCAGATTATAAGTTAGTTACTAATATCGACAGGCTATTAGTCTCATAATATCATTGTAATTGCTAGATTGGTGGAGGGAACTGGTTAATTTGTAATGGCTAGAATTGTTGGGTTGAGTGATTGTTAATTAACTGCTTGCCCAGGGTGAAGGTCATTTAGCGGTTATTAACAAACTGTACAGTGTGACCAGGAGTGTGTGTCATTTGCTCGGGGTAGGGGTCATTAAAATACCATTAGTTAATTGCTCACGCCAGGATGGACAAGCGGATGGACGCCGATAATGTTATTGTTCGTTGACCGTGGGATATATCAAGTTACTTCTATTTCCTGGCTGGGTATTCTTCTGCAGAACACTGTTTTGCATGTGCACATACAATGCTCCAGTGTTTGTAGTTATTACTTGTGCAGTAAATTAATAAGCTGCTAATATAGGCGACGGCACTGACAGAGAAACAACAGGAGAGGGCGCAGGTCTGTGAACACAACTGGGTGTGAACATTTGCGGGAATGATAAGCGAAGAATGAAGGAGTTGAGAGAGGAGTTTGGAGTCAAAGAAAGCCTTAAGTTGAAGCCACTGATGAGTCGATTGAAATGGGCTGGGCATGTGGAGACAATTTTAGAAGAACGGCTGCCAAAGAAAGCAGATGCCCAGAGAGTGGAGGGGAAAAGGAGGCGAAGACGACCTAGACTGCGAAGGGAGGATTGAGTAAAGAAAGACTTGGAAGGATTGTGAGAGGAGTGGAGAACGAGAGCAAAATATAGAGGGGAATGGAGACAGTTAGCGAAGAGAGCAGTGCAAAATAAGTGAGAGAAAAGAAGAAGAAAAAAGAAAGATAACTGAAACCGAGGCCTGCCTCACCCCTGACGACAGGGAATCAAGGCCAGCCTCACCCCTGACGTCAGGGAATCAAGAGGAGGACAACACAATGCGGGAATGGGAGAGTGCAAATCGGGCTGTAAGTGTTTCACTTAGAAATGTGCGAGACATTGTTTGTCCAGAAGACATGTGGTGGTGGACAGTTGTGTGAGTATTGAATATATAAATAGGAGAGTGAGATACTGAAAAGAACAAGTTGTCGTTGTTACTCGCTGTATGTAAGAATGCTCCAAAATAAAAGCGTACGTCTTTGGATGTTCCTAGACTTTAGCCTAAATGTTAATTGCATAACTGTTAAGTGCTCCGTTAGTCGTGTTCAGGAACAATCCAGAAAGAAGTACGGAGTACACCTGAACAAGTAACGAGGGTTTTTACGACATGACTCAAACACATTGAACACGTGGATGAGACATTTATTGCGAATTCACAAAACAACAGTATCCGCCAAAACATGTTACCTCGCTTGTGCAAGATGTTATGTAGTTTTGGTGAAATTACCAGTCACAGTATTAACTTATTAATGTCGAACCAAACGATACATTGGACTCTTCACGTGAAAGTACCGTTGACTTATTTCAGTGCCGAGAATGCCGACGTCGGACTGGCAATGTACTTACCTGATTAGTCAACCAAAGTCAATTCGTTGGAACTTTTAAACAAACATGAGCAACCTTGTCATACATGTCAGAGTTACCAAATGTTCATCACTGCGACTTTACATTTATATAATGTATGTGAACATTAGCATAAATATATTGTGCACAACTAAACTATTGCGTCCACCGTGTATTATATTCAATATGCTTTAGGTCATAATGCCATTCTTTAGCTGTATAGCTTTCATCAACCCATTGGGCAAGAAACTTGTCCTAGTTGACGACCACCGCAGTGATCTCACTTAGCTGACGCTCACCTTCGTGAATTCACCGAGAAGAGTTGCCAGGGCAACAAATGTAGCGCCACCTCACGGTGCCTATGTAACCTAGATTAAACATCTCAACGGCGCCCTGTTACGAAAGGCCCGCTATATCGCAAATAAATAACTCTAAACAAATATATTTGTGTCTTTTGAAATACATCGTCAGTTGGTAGATGAGAGATCAAAGGTTCAAAGAAGCGAATGAACACAGAACGCAGCAAGTGACCTCAGCACCTGTAAGCAGATATACACACACAGTCCAACAGTTAGCGTATTAATTGCCAACATTCGAATCCGTCTCCATCATTTGTCGGTGTGTTGACGAAGCAGAGTTGGCGTGTACGTTGCTGTCGGGTGTATCGGTGTCGTCGAGCCGGACAGAGGGCTCGACTGTCGGCAGGATCTCGAGGGTGGACTGGTGCCAGAAGGAGTCGGTCGGCTCGAGCTGGGCGACGCGGGCGCCGAACAGTCTGTACCAGCTGGCCGTGTGCACGCGTGGGCCCTGCAGGAATGTGTCCAGCATGATGACCACCTCGCCGAAAACTGGGTTGGTCCTGAAGCGACCCCGTCTCTCTTTCACTGTCACCTGGAAAAACAGTAACAGGATCATTCTTGAAGATCAGTAGATCTCGCCCTCTTTCATTATAATTCATTACATTGAGTTGGTGCGATCCTTGCCGCACGCCGAACAAAACTTGTACCAAGTCAATTTGTACTTATTTCTCGTGAAACCAACTTATAATTAAAAGGAAGACTAAACATCTTCCTTTTCCACGTGAATAAGCACATTATAACAAACTACATATATTAAAAATCATGTCATTATGTGACTTAGATTACGAAATATGTCAAACAATCACATACATTAATTCGAAGTTATATAATTATTATGAAAGGAAATATTGTGATTAAGCATATCACTAGTTTTATAATGGAGATAATAAATTGAATGTTTTCGAAAAATAGCTCCTAAATATTACACTAACGTTGGCACAGTATAGATATTTGTAAGTGTTTCCGTAAACTGTCAACAGAAAAATTGACGGTCAGAACCTCCATTCCAATTCGGTACCGTGAAAATCACACACCCGTTCCTAAATGTGTTACAAATGCACAATAATACGATAGGTTTTCAACTGCACACAACATTTATTCAGATAAAATTGAGAGTGCGGTCTCTCCTGAACTCATTTCGTTTCTATTGCATCTTCATAATAATTTACTAATGATTCTGCATATCATGCGAAGGGACAACGAACCCAGTCACCCTGTCAGTTTGAATAAATGGTGGAAGTAGCACGACGTTCACATGATATGTCCTACAGTATGTATATATACTGAGGCGGTTCAGCAACACATATCCTGAAAACCTATGTTGAGTGTCGCAGCAGAACATTTGCGCATGATTCATGACAAATGTCAGAAGTACTTCAAACTGATCAGCTTTCACGGTCTCACCGAATCCTCAATTCGAATCGATTCGTTAATATATGATATCAGCCAGTTATGCCACCAAGTAATTGTTTTGTAGCTTGCTGCAATTCAAAAGCTGAACACGGTTTCTTTAGCTATGCTCAATAACATGGGTCTTTACTAAAAAAACTGGTAAAACACGAGGAGTGATATACCATTTCCTGAAAACATATGGAGAAAATCCGCGGCTTCAGACACATTGGGAGGTATTCACGGCTTCAACCAAAACGGATTGAAATTTATCTGGCAGGGCGTTTGCAAATATATTTTGGCTATTAATGAAACGGTTCGAACAGTCGTGCTTAGATGTTGCATATTTGCCATCGTGCTTAGATGTTGCATATTTGCTACAAACCCGTTAAGATTACTTGGTGGTTAAACTGGTAAAACAAGTTCTTCTCCAGCAACTGCTAGTAGGAACTGTTGCCCCTGCCGATGCAAATGGTTGACTAGCCGAAAGTTTACACATTATCCGAAACCATCACTTTATTTGATAATTAGAATAATAATAAATATAAATGTTATTCCTATAAAGGTTACACTTCTCTTTTAATCCGCGGTACACCAGATACTTGGTCACATCAGTGTGCCGCGGCACACCGGTTAAGAAGCATTGTCGTAGATAAGCACAAGAGTACCAAACCATGCTTGTATACGTAAACAATATGCAGTCGAGTATTTAGGGGGACAGTGGGCCATGCCCCCTTTATTTAGTGGGATAGCGGGCCATGCCCCCTTTCGTATTTGCTAACTGACGGACAACAACAAATTAAAATCATGATACGACAGATTTCTGTATTTTTGCCGCCACCTGCTGCCTATAGTGGAAATTTATCTGTGAAGAATACAACTCAAAATGATATGATCGCGTCAACGTAAAATTCACATGCATACCTAGTCACTAATATAATATGGTTTGTTCATGATTCAGTGTTGAATAATTTTTACACATAGCAATTAGCATGTAAGTTCATGTATACCGATAGCTGCGATAAGTTGTCTATCTGTATCTATCCTTATTTACATAATATTGTATTTTATAATTTTTTTATCGTCTATGTTTTACAAATTGGGTTAACGTTTGTTAGATAACAATTACTTTTACCGATTACAAAATATAATTTAACGATCATGTAATGTAATCATTAGCAATGCATATTAAATTACAATATAACGTAAACGGTTTTAACTCTAAACCAAACAGCTGCGATATATTGCAATACGTATCGTGCTATAGAGGATTGTATCGCCTTATATCGTGATACAAAAAGTCTGGCGGCGAAACACGAATGTTTAGACTGACATTACATACATTCAATACAGGTGATGTAGTGATATAATATTTTAGTGATATCCTAATGACATTTATATATTTTTCACGTACGTTTCAGTTTTAGGTAGCCTTACCATTTCTTTTCTTATTGATAACTATTGTGTAATATTACATAGTTGAAAACGTATATCGCTTATACGACACATCGTTCTTCTTCTTCTTCCCCTTGCTCCCTTGCGGGGTGGGGTCCACGTCAGTTGGTAGCTCATTCTACTTTTCTTATCAGTTCTTTCTACCTCTCTTTTTCTCTTCCGCAATGGCCATCCAGTCATGGCTGTTCAAGCCAGCCCTCCCCAGGTCTCGTTTTATGATGTCGTTCCATCCCAGCCTTGCCCTTCCCCTCTGTCGTCTGCCACCCTCTTCTACTTTCCACGCTCTTTTCGGCAGTCTGTCTTCACCCATTCTATGTACATGTCCCGCCCATCTCATTCTGTTACCGGCTACTTTCCTCTTTAGGTGTTTTTTCATTCCAATCTCCTCTCTCAATTCCTTCATCTTCCTTCTATCCTCTCGCGTTAATCTACATATTCTTCTGACCCAGTTATTTTTTGCTACCTGTAGTTTCTCCTCCTGTCTCTCTGTCAGTGCCAGTGTTCCCAACTAATATATACAGGCTGGTACAACGCAGGCTTCCAACACTTTTCCTTTCAGTAATTTCTTCAGCTTTCAGTTGTTTTTTTCCAGATTAGGACACATCATTGTCTCCCGAATTAGACCGGCCAACCAATCGAACGAACGAACAGGCAATCGTTAAGCACACACTTACTTGCAAGTATCTGCCATACACGTTGTAGGCCGCATATTTAAGTTTTTGTCGGTAAGTGGGATTGCAGTCGCTTCGAGCCACTCGCGTCTTCTTCGTCTTCAGGCGTCTGCCATTGGCGAGAAGCCCCGTCTTCACGTACGTGTCTGTGCAACACGACGCAGATTTATACATTTCTATTGCTATAAACCATTGATTGATTGTGCTGCCAACCGTTAATCGCGTTTCACACAAAACAAATTTCTTACGACTGCTCAACGAGCTTTACACTTTACTTCATGGCAGACCTGTTCAATGGACCACCATCTCGATTTTTCTGGGAGGAGCATTCAGCCACGCGGCAGTTAATGCACGGAACTATATACCTGCACAGATATTCACAATAGAACCTAGTAGAATCTCACCAGTACAATCTCATATGTAGGTAACGAGATCGTTGATTAAATACACAACGACACTCGTGGATCACATATACACTTTATACTATGAACGGGCTGTGCAGTCCACTGTAGGTTGATCAGGAATATGGAAACAGTAAAATGATTTTTATATTTAACTCAGACGGTCTACATATATCTTCTTCGGTTTTCAGCAATCTACAAATATATGTTTCGAATATCATCTTCACTAATGAAGAAGAATCACATACCAGGCTCGCGACCGGCTGTTGTCAGAGGAAGGTGCCTCACGCTGATGACATATACCTCTAGCTTGCCTTTGGAAACTGCGAACGATAGCTTGATGTCCACATCAATTTCTGCTGAACAAATTAAAATTGTGCAATCGTTCTCTGTTCGTCGTGATTTTGTATATGCCTTGCATTGAAACATTCATAACTACGCAACGATTATATTGATAGAGTGGATTATCTCGCTACAGGGAACCAGTTGGAACATCCGATGTTCATTATATGTATATGTATAATATATATATATATATGTATATATATATATATATATACATATATATACATATATACATATATATATATATATGTATATATATATAATTCTTCAAAATCGTCAATTTACACCAACTCTCGACGCTCGCCAAAAACACCCACGTTGAGGTTCTCCAAAAACCTCGATTTATAAAACCCCTTTGCGGTTCATAAAAAACCCACCTTGACGCTTTCCAAAAACTCCGTAAGCACTCCCCGTTGAGGTTAACTAAAACACCTTGATGTTTTAAATATTGGGAGGCCAATCCTATATCCAGCCACTACCTCAAATATTGGGGGCTTAACCACACCAGCCCCCGGTTTTTTTTTACACCTTTATCAATGTATACATAACGCACAGAGGGTCAGAGTGGGATTGTAAATTGTTTTTCCTTCATATATGATGTACCTCACAATGGGGCGGGGGTTAACGGGGGGCATATAGCGAGCGTTCATTGTCAATATAATATTTCTGTAGATCGTACTTTAACCATACTTCCAAGGTATCTACGAATAAAATATAAAAATAGCTGCTTCCTTTTGCATGTTGCTTTCTGTTCAGATGAGAAAATTACTACCAACGTACCTTGAACGGATCTGGGAACGATTTGTCCTGACCCCAAGTTTGTTTCTTCATCCACATTCTTTAGTTTACTGTTTTAACAATAACACTGAATATATAAACATACTTGCAAAATTGTAGACAATATACGGAATATACGTCCCATATACGTTTATACGGTCGTCATCACAAATTCAACTACTCAACTACACTCAACTATCTATGAACATGATTGCGCAAACGATGTAAAACGCTCACAATTATGTAAAAACATAGAACGACACGGAATATGTTAAAAATAGTATTTACAGATCGTGATAGGTAATATTAAAATATAATTATTATTTTTTTAAATGTAAAAAGATCTATTGGTTTTCTGCGTTGGTTGTCACATCTCCTGACATCTGGGACCAATGCCTTATTAGTGTCCACTTCGAAACGCACATACAAATGGGGTGAAATTGTGAAAGCTTCAAAACGGTGACAGTTTGAGCAATATGGCCCCTTGTACTTACCCGTCAATACTTGATACCCAACTATTGGCTCTTGACGATGAGCTCACGCGTCGTCCATTCATCAGAGGGTTGAGGAGGACTGATTGGAACACCGCTATCGGGAAACAGACAGCGACGGCGTCAGCATACTACTACAATACAACCTCGCTTTGCAATCACCTTGGTAATACAGCCATCTCGCAATTAAGGTCACCCCGGGACAGTCCCAAATTACTGTTGAAACAGTAAAGTATAGCAACATGAGTCCCACTAATATAGTGAACTCGCTGTTCAGGTCACTTTTGACCAGGTCCGAGGGTGATCGTTATAGCAAGGTTCCACTATACTACTATTGATGCTACTGTTGGTGCGCTTACTGTTATTATTACTATTAGTAGTAGCAGTAGTAATAGTTTTAATTAGTATCATAATTATTACATTTGGATTAACAAAAGTAAATTAACTTGTTTAAACGTGTAATTGTGGCATGGCGATATACGGTAGAGCGTAGATTAGCCAACATATCAAGGAATAGCGTGAGTTCTATCGCCAAGCGTCTTTGCACACAGTAAAGACACATACTTGATACTTGATTTGGATTTGCTTGCTAATAAATTGCACTTGTTACTCGAACAAATATCACATTTGAAACAACCTTGTTATGGTGGTAAACTATGTAGACTCGATAACTCGAAATATTTGGCATTGGTCTTAGTTACGTAATGTTAATGGCGCATGGTTTAACGAAGATATATAACGCGTGGCGAATCGTCGGGAAGTGACATAACAGTGTCAGAGCGTCATTTCCGCCCACAACTTTGTGTGCACAGACAAGTCATCAAGGACATGTTTCTGGATTACCTCGGAATATGAGTGCACGGCGCAGCAGACTACAGACAACAAAGGAACGTATTCAAGGCAATTGGAACGACATGCCTTGTGACCATAGCCGTGACAAGTCAACACGTTATTCAAGTTTCATTTACCACGGTGTGTATCCGACTATCGGCGTGACGTTGTCTCCTAAGATCTAAACATAGGTTAATACTTTGTAATTATAGCCAATAGTGATAAATAAACAAGAACAAAGCATATACGTTTTATTCAGAGTGATTTGGTAGTACCAGAAACCCCTATTTCCGTCAGCCATATTTAAAAATAACAGCATACATTGCTCGAATATCCTGAAATAATCCAGGGACAATGTCGATCTACCAAATAAAACTTTGACCAGGAGTTGCCCGTGGGAACGTATTCCAGGTTTAGTAGAACAAAGATTTCCTCAATTCGTTTCCCACTTTTCCCAAAGTTGTTTTTTGTCTTTGATATATAGCACCTGTCCCATTAAACTTTGTGTGGGAGTGGCAATACAATAAGGAAAACGTTTACTTCGTCCATGAAATTGTCAAACTCTAGCTTTATTGCCTGTGAGAGTTTGTTCCAGACACGATCGAAGAACTATAACACGACAGACACTCTCAACTGACGTACCAGACATACAGCTGTAACCATTCTTAACAATATTTTCCAACTTTCACATTTGTTAAAATAACATCATAGCTTAACGCTCACAGGCAGGCACGCACTCACATACGCACGCGCGCACACATGTTAAGTTAAAAAGATAATAAACTTATCGTGAAGAGAAACATTTGCACATCGTTGGAATATGCTCTGAATAAAAACTATTACACGATTCCGCCGTCGTTTAAAAAACCGTACCTTTATGAACTTGCTCATCCACCATAGCTCCCTGGCGTATCCATCCATCTGTTGACAACTCGAGTACTCCTTATCGATTTTGTGATTGACTAAACCTGTTGTCTTGATGTGTCTCTGTGCTTGGTTTACAAGGATTATGGCGGAATAGAAGTTACACTATTATTATTATTATTGTTGTTATTGTTATTAACTTCAGTTGTGTTACTCACACTCTTGGATATGGCCAATCTCTGGCATAGACGAGGCGCCGATGACATCGATCTTCTTGCAGTCGATCTTGTCTGACGCAACAGAGGAACACCTTCGTTTAGTACAAACAATTATAGTAATAGAACTAGTAATGTTTGTCTTATGCCGACATCCACTTATAATACAACACACTAATGGCGCTTACACAGAACGGTTTTATTGGGAGTAGCTACAGCAGCACCCTTGTGAGTCCTTGCAGTTCGGAATCATTGGCTTTGTGAGTCCTTGCAGTTCGGAATCATTGGCCTTGTGAGTCCTTGCAGTTCGGAATCATTGGCCTTGTGAGTCCTTGCAGTTCGGAATCATTGGCCTTGTGAGTCCTTGCAGTTCGGAATCATTGGCCTTGTGAGTCCTTGCAGTTCGGAATCATTGGCCTTGTGAGTCCTTGCAGTTCGGAATCATTGGCCTTGTGAGTCCTTGCAGTTCGGAATCATTGGCCTTGTGAGTCCTTGCAGTTCGGAATCATTGGCCTTGTGAGTCCTTGCAGTTCGGAATCATTGGCCTTGTGAGTCCTTGCAGTTCGGAATCATTGGCCTTGTGAGTCCTTGCAGTTCGGAATCATTGGCCTTGTGAGTCCTTGCAGTTCGGAATCATTGGCCTTGTGAGTCCTTGCAGTTCGGAATCATTGGCCTTGCGAGTCCTTGCAGTTCGGAATCATTGGCTTTGTGAGTCCACGACATGTTTTACCAGTTTCTTCTGTGGTACAATATACTTCACTTTGTAGAGACACCAGGTAGAAGGGACCAGTGGTTTTTGCAATTTGGGTGAACGGATTTGGTCAACTTTCGAAACGTGAGTTCGAACCCACGATCGACATTTCGGTTACGAACATGCTAGTTTCGTGAGAGGTACATATTCTTGTTTTGTACATGTAATTATATCGAACATTTATTAACATACACTACTAAATGCTAACAAAATGAACATGAAAAAAAATAACGGATAGAAACAGGCATAACCATTCATTACAATATTTTTGTAAATAAAACTGTGTCCTCCTATATACTAGTTTGGTATAAAAACATACTGTCACTCCATCATTTACTTACTCACTCACCAACTGACTGACTGACTGACTAACTGAGTGACTGAGTGACTGACTGACTGACTGACTGACTGACTGACTGACTGACTGACTCACTGACTGACTGACTCACTCACTCACTCACTCACTCACTCACTCACTCACTCACTCACTCACTCACTCACTCACTCACTCACTCACTCACTCACTCACTCACTCACTCACTCACTCACTCACTCACTCACTCACTCACTCACTCACTCACTCACTCACTCACTCACTCACTCACTCACTCACTCACTCACTCACTCACTCACTCACTCACTCACTCACTCACTCACTCACTCACTCACTCACTCACTCACTCACTCACTCACTCACTCACTCACTCACTCACTCACTCACTCACTCACTCACTCACTCACTCACTCACTCACTCACTCACTCACTCACTCACTCACTCACTCACTCACTCACTCACTCACTCACTCACTCACTCACTCACTCACTCACTCACTCACTCACTCACTCACTCACTCACTCACTCACTCACTCACTCACTCACTCACTCACTCACTCACTCGCTCGCTCGCTCGCTCGCTCACCCACCCACCCACCCACCCACACACACACACACACACACACACACACACACACGCTCACTCACTCGCTCACTCACTCACAAGCACGCACGCCCAATGGGCAACAGGAAGCCATTTAAAGAAATATTGTAATTTTTTACACGTTGTTGTTATGTAAATATTTATGACAAGATTTTAAAAATAAATGTATTTTGAACTGCCAAGACTGCGGCATGGACGATTTTCTCGCCATTTGTAGCCCATTTTCTTGCTATGTCCAATATAGGTCGAACAATCTTTGTTAACTTGGAGTTTCACGAACGCTTATAGGCTGCTTGTTCTGTGTCCACTAAAACATGGCGGTGCATTTCTGACCTATATCACTGTAAGATGGAATTCTCTATTTCCGACTTTAAAGCAGCTGTTCCTCGTTGCTTTCTGATTGCTCCTTTCGATTTTAAATGCCGTTGCAACGTTGTTCGTGGCATACGATGTGTGAGCACAACATCTCAGTTCCATTTTTCACCGCATTGATGGCTTACAACATACATACATACTTACAACGTTGACTCCCCCATCGGTCTTCTAGTTGTAACAGAGCATTGTCTTTAAACATATAGATAAACCAAAAGAACTAACTATATACAACAAAAAACAAACTTGAAAGAAAATTCATGTTATGAACCGTTTTTGTATGTGAGGACAGATCTATTGACTGGTACCGAATAATTCACTTTAAAAAAAAATATAAGACAAATTATTCCAATAAGTTTTGTTTTCAATACCGTGGTATTATCAATAACCTGGATATGGCGCCTTGCAAGCGGCAAGTCAAGGCAAAGCGACACTTGGTGTGCGATCACTGCCACAGCTGGGTAGATTTTGCATTGTCCGGCTGTGGGAAGTCATGGGCAGAAACCATGGAGGAAGGATTCACCTTTCAGTGCATTGGGTGTTGGAAGGTGGAGTGTCTGCAGAAGGAGATAGTTAGGTTGACAGATATTATGAACGGAATGGAGATGGGAATTATCCAGGAGACTGGTCGCATGGAGAGAGACTACAGGGAGAGAGGTGAGAATACTGCAAGGCTGAAGGAGAATAGCAGTGGCAAGAAAACTGAGGAAAGGAGATTGAGAGGAGGGAAGGTGACAAGCGTGAAGGTGACAGGGGAGAAAGTGACCGTAGAGAAGGAGGGAGGGAAGATGGGACGAGAGAGGAGAGGAAATGAGATGGGAGGAAAGATGAA
Source organism: Escarpia spicata (assembly GCA_963995525.1). Taxonomy (NCBI): domain Eukaryota; kingdom Metazoa; phylum Annelida; class Polychaeta; order Sabellida; family Siboglinidae; genus Escarpia; species Escarpia spicata. The sequence continues at coordinate 55,357,030 of OZ023208.1, forward strand.
GGGACGAAAGGAAGTGAGAGCAAATGTGATAGAAGAGAAATCAATAAAATGGACGCTGACAGGAGGAAAGGTGACAAGAGAAAAAGCGACAGGAAAGAATCGATCGGAAGAGAATGTGACAGGAGAGAAGACGACAGGGAGAGAGAGAGGGGGTGTTTATGGGCGACTCCATTATGAGAGAGACGGACAAGATGCTGAGCGAGGGGAAGGGCGTCGTCGTTTGTTTACCGGGGGCTAGGATTGAACATGTGACTGACAGGGTAGAAAAGGTATTGGGACATGGCAAGGGAGGGTCTATCCTGGTACATGTAGGAACAATTAATGCAGACAGGGAGGGAGCAACTGGGATAGTACAGAAGTATAGACAGTTAATGAGAAAGCTAAAGAAGACAAGAGTTGAACAGATAATTATGTCAGGAATTTTGTCAGTAATGGAAGGAAGGGGGGCAACGTATAGAAACAGCAAGAGGATGGCGATCAACGCACTAGTTGAGCAGATGTGTGAAGAAAAGGGGGTGGGATTCACATATTTATGGGGATAATTTGTTGGGAGGGAAGATATGTACATGAGAGATGGCCTTCATCTTAGTGGAAAGGAGGCAGCAGTTTTCTCAGAGAACCTGCTGCTATATGTTGACAGTGGGACAGGTTGCATCTATTTAAACTAGATTCGCAGGGGCGACTCACAGAAAAGCCTGAAACTGGAGGCATAGATAAAGACAGCACAAATAAATCAGCAAAGAACACTCTGGAAAACTCTTCTGAAGCTGGAAATAGATGTGTTTGTTTAAATGCAAGGAGTATAGTAAACAAAAGAAATTAACTAAACATTATGGTAGAAGATATTGACCCTCACATAATAGGTATAACCGAATCCTGGACCACCACCGATATATCAGATGCCTGGGACTGACAGGATATGTAATGTATAGGAAAGATAGAATAGGAAGAAAGGGAGGTGGAGTTATTTTATATATTAAAGAATCTATCCAGGCTGATGAAATAAAATTAGAAAGAGAAGCAGATTGCGAAGAAGCTGTTTGGTGTAACATAGTTACAGGAAACTTAACTTCAACAGTTGGGTTAGTTTATCGAAGTCCAAACATAAGCATAGAAGAGAATGAAAAAATACAAAACGCTATAAGAGAAGTAAGCAAACAGGACTGTATTATTATTATGGGGGATTTTAACAACGGGTATATACTATGGAAATCTCTACAGAGTATGGGGAGTGAGAACCACAAGTTTTTTGTTTTAGTTCAATATACTATCCTTTCTCAACATGTGCTAGAACCAACCAGGGGTGAGAATGTGTTAGACATAGTTTTGTCCTCACAGAATGAATTAGTTGACAATGTCAAGGTATGTGAGCCACTGGGGAGTAGTGATCACAACCAGATACATTTTACCATCAAAGTAAAATCAGAAAGGAATAGTAAAAAGCAGTACAGGAGAAGTTTCCACAAAGGAAGGTATAAGGACATGAGAACATATTTAGCAAAGATAGATTGGAATAACAAACTCAAAAATAAGACAGCAACAGAATGCTTGAATATATTAAAGAGTGAAATTAAGTGCGTAGTCGATAAATTTGTACCCTTCAAAAACAAGGGAAACGGTCCAAAAAGAAACACTTATCGAAAGAAGCCATTAGAAAAATTAAGTATAAACAAATGATGTGGAAGTCATATAGATATACTGGAAATGAGTAAGACTACAGCAGTTATAAAGAAGCACTTAACCAAGCTACAGCTGAAATTAGAAATTCAAAGAGAAGCTATGAACAACATTTAGCTAGTAATATAAAACATGACAGCAAGAGTTTTTATGCGTATGTTCGAAGCAAACAGAAAGTTCAAGATAATGTCGGTCCTCTAGAAGATAGTGCTGGAAATATAATATCAGAGGGATTATTAATGGCAGAAGACCTAAATGAGTACTTTAGTTCAGTGTTTACCAGAGAAATATTAGTTCACTGCCAGTACCAGAGGCTAAGTTCAAGGGGGTAGATTCAGACTATTTAGGACAATTAATTGTAACCCCAGAAATGGTAGCTAAGAAAATATGGGATATGAAGGATAAATCACCTGGAGTGGATGGGATTCCGCCCAAGCTACTATTGGAAATTGTAGAACAAATTAGCGTACCGTTTTCAACAGTTTTAAATTTGTCATTAGAAGAGGGAGTGGTTCCTTTAGAATGGAAAGAGGCAAACATTATACCGTTATTTAAAAAAAATCGAGAAACAAGTCTGAGAACTATAGACCACTGAGTTTAACATCAGTGATTTGCAAATTATTAGAAAGACTAATTAAACATCACATGGTGGATTTTCTTGTTAAACATAACTTGATAAACCCATCTCAACATGGGTTTTTGAAAGCGAGGTCATGCTTAACAAATATGTTATGTTTTTTGGAAGACATCACTAAGTGGGTAGATGAGGGATCACCAGTAGATATCGTCTACTTAGATTTTCAAAAAGCTTTCGACGAAGTACCACATCAAAGATTACTGCTTAAGCTAAAGACCCATGGCATAGGAAATGGTATAATTAACTGGATAGAAAAATGGCTGATTGACAGAAGACAACGGGTAGTTGTTGATGGGGAGGTTTCAAACTGGACATCAGTTTTGAGTGAGGTTCCACAGGGATCAGTACTGGGACCTATATTATTCTTAATATATATACACGATTTGGACGATGATATAGCTAGCAAGGTGTTGAAATTTGCAGATGATACAAACGTGTTTATAAGGATTAAAAGTGGTGGAGATAGACAGCATTTACAAGATGATCTTGACAGGTTGATCAAATGGTCTGAAAAGTGGCAAATGTTGTTAAATTTTGGGAAATTTAAATGCCTTCACACAGGACATGGGAACGAATATGTAGAATATACAATGGGGGGAACTGTACTAAGAACTCCTGTAAAAGAAAAAGACTTAGGGCTGACAATTAGTGCTGACATGAAGGTTTCAGAGCAGTGTGGAATTGCAGCTTCAAAAGGAAATAAAATCCTTGGATTGATTAGGCGAAATATAGCATATAAAGAAAAAGAACTAATAATACCGCTGTACAAAAGAATAGTTAGGCCTCATTTAGAATATTGTATACAAGCGTGGAGGCCATACCGCAAGAAGGACCTAGATATGCTAGAAAGAGTACAGAGGAGAGCGACTAAAATGATACCAAAACTGAGGGATCTTAGTTATGAAAAATGCCTAAAAGAATGTGGTTTAACAACACTAGGAAATGGTATAATAAACTGGATAGAAAAATGGCTGATTGACAGAAGACAACGTGTAGTAGTTGATGGGGAGGCTTCAAACTGGAAATCGGTACTGAGTGGAGTACCACAGTGATCAGTACTAGGACCTATATTATTCTTAAAATATATCAACGATTTAGATGATGAAATAACAAGCAAGGTGTTGAAATCTGCGGATGATACCAAAGTGTTTAGAATGATTAAAAATGATGGAGATAGACAACATTTACAAGATGATCTTGACAAGTTGATCAAATGGTCTGAAAAAATATGGGAAATGTAAATGCCTCCACACAGGGCATGGGAATGAAGAGGTAGAATATACAATGGCGGGTACTGTACTAAGTACTACTGTAAAAAAGGACTTAGGATTAACCATTAGTGATGATATGAAGGTTTCAGAGCTGTGCGGAATTGCAGCTTCAAAGGGAAATCAAATCCTTGGATTAATTAGGCGAAACATAACGTGTAAGGAAAAAGAGCTAATAATACCGCTGTACAAAACAATATATAGGCCTCATTTAGAATATTGTATTCAAGGGTTGAGGCCATATCGCAGGAAGGACATAGATATGCTAGAAAGAGTGCAGAGAAGAGCAACTAAAATAATACCAAAACTGAGGGATCTTAGTTACGAAATCCGGCTTAACAACACTAGAGACCATGAGATTAAGAGGAGATCAGATAGAAGTGTTTAACATAATGAATGGTTATGAAAATACTGATAGACATATTTTTTTTAGTTAAGAAAGATAGAAGGACTAAAGGACGTGAAGTTACACTAACAAAGGAGCAGTGTAGATTAGATATAAGAAAGTTTTCATTTTCACGAAGGACTGTAAATGAATGGAACAGATTATCTGCTGATTGTGTAGGTGCTAGTAGCGTGAATATGTTTAAAAATAAAATCGACACATACCTCAGAAGGGCGGGATACACATACATAAAATGGTCGGACTCTCGATAAGCCAAAGAGCTTCCTTGTCCACCTGCCACCTAGAGTTAATTCTCTGGGTGGGCATTTAGGCATAGAGAAGAGGAGTAGACGTACACACCGGAAGTGCAGACGTACTCACCGGTAGAGGCGCACTTTGTGATGCGCAAGTTGACGGGATCTAGCGACGATGTTGCCAGTAAGTCCGCCGACAAACTCGCCCGCTCCGACCTGCAGGTGTTTGTCGTGCTGACACACTGACTATCGTCGTCGTCGCCACGGCTGCCACTGCCTTCTCTGCCCAAAGACACGCTCGGCGCAAAGACACCGCGGCCGTTGTGTTCGAGTGAGCTCGTCGGCAGAGGACCGACGTTTTCGTCGTGGTCGAATAAACTGAAAATTGAAATTTTTATTACTCGTAGTCACATGAACGGTGCATAGCACACATGTGCCATATTTATATTATGGCGAGAAACGAGGGACCGTTAGTGCAAATCATGGTAAACCATTGTATACTCGTTAGCTATGTTGTTGCAAGAATCAAGAAGGTTTCTATTTAGAACTACTGGTATTTCTTTAACAGCATTATGAAGATAAGTGAAGCCGATTGTGACAGAGATCATGTATCAGGTAGATACATGATTTACTTATGCACATTAGAGAAATATACTGGCGACAGCTGAAGTCACCCTCAAAGACAACACATATCAAGTGAACGTCATATAATGGTCCAATACCTTGCATTTGCGATAGCCGAGTCCGCTCTTTCGCAAATTTATTGTCAGATTACTTTGGCACATATAGTTGACAATCTGGAATCCCGACCCTTTGCCTGAATAATCCATGCAGACCGATTGACCAATGCACACACCTATACCAGACGGCTTCGTCCGAGAAGTAGGTATGGTTGAGATCAATCAAGACTTCGCCAAGGAACATGTTCGACTTATTTGCCATACAGTCCCACAGCACAACTTCCAAAGACAGACTGCGCATCTGAAAGGTTAAGCTCGGTGACACCATGGATACATTGAGATGTCGTGCAGTAACGAGAACAACAACCCGAAGAAGAAGCCGTCAGAACTTGAGCTAAGACATTTTGCCGGTCAATCTACATACCCCACATGTTTCATAGGTACGTGATCGCAGTTTTAAACAATATCGTGTAGGTGTGAATAAATTAGCCTTATGTTTTAACAATTATGGCGAACTAATTTCATAACATTGAACCCATACCAAAACGGAAAATAATAGTAGACAATTTTGTGTTCAATACAAAGCTTTACTATAGCATCTAATTTAGAAAACACCGCAAAGTTATATATGGCAAGTATTGATATAAACTGTTATACTTGCTGTAACATGGGTGTGAATTCTAAGCAAGAAATAAAGAATCAAATCGTAAAAAGATCACACATCCGTAAAATCCACTGAAGTATGATTTTTGAGAAGTGCTGACTGAAATGAAATGTAATGAAAACATCAGCAGTACAGCCTAGAATGAAAAAGAAAGTTCATTAGCGAAATTAGAACATAACAAGCAAGATTCATTGTTAATATAGCAAAAAAGAAAAAAATAGCATTTCTAGTAACAACAGTGAAGATTGATTAGAAAATCTGCAGAGGCCGTCAGGGAATACAAATACATATATCATGCCAACATGATTCGGAAAGAGGGCAACATAACTGCTAGAAACAATAAACAACCGAGTGGTTTGCAGGGCTAAGATCGTCAACACTCGCGACAAACAGGGCACACAGAAGAAGATGACATTAAAGTAATTCATTTCATCGCAGTAATATCATGCAACTTGCCTTGTCCGGGGACATGTCCGAATAGGTGAATGTCTCCGACCATCGCGGTTCGTTGTTGAACATCACCATTTGTGTTGTGAACGATTCGAACCCGCTGGAAGCGGCAAACGGCAACGTACAATAATGTGCCTGTTGTTGATTTACTAACAGAAAGTGTATTGACAACGCAGAAACAATGAAGGTTAAGAGAAGTCAAAATAAAAGTGCTAACTACAAGGTTTACATTAAAACGTTGCATTGCAAAGATATTTGAGTTCTTGGAAACTTAAGAAGGCTGCAAAACGACTGGGAATTAATAATCGTTTGAAAACACACGATGTAAATTGGATGGGTAATGTGAAGAATCGACAAGTACATATATAACACATGATTTAGTTATTTTTACAAATATGAACAATGAAGATATTAGATATATGTGTCAAAGTTTTAAACACAATTTACATATATCTGATAGGTGGGCTGCACATATAAATCATATATTTTGGACGGTCGACTTGTTAGTCATTGGTCATTTGGAGCATCGACAAAATGCTAGTTTATAACGGTCTCATGCTTACATAGATTACGTCTTTAGTGCCAATACCCTCGAAAAGCCCGAGCGTACTGGCGCAACAAAGCAAAAGGGATGAGCGTTCTAAGAATCATATACAAAATGAAAGTGGTCAACAGATGGATGGAATTGCTAAGAACCTAGAGAGGATAGGCAATATTAGAAAGACAGGTTTTTTGATGACAGTCAAAAGAAACTATATTTTGTGCTGTCTTCAGATAGCAGGGAGTGAGTTACAAAGAGGTGGTGCGGCAACAGAAACAGCTTGATTTTGAGCGTTCGTCTTAACTCTGGGAACAGAAAGTAGGTTAGAACCAGCCGATCGAAGCTGTCTTGGCTGCTTTTGCTGGAGTGAACATCGAATGTAGATAGGTTGTTTGGATGCAGGGGTTGCATGTGTAATTAAACGTAAATTAAAGAGAATGCGATACCGCACTGGGAGCCAAATGCAGTTATTTTAGAAGTGACACTGAGTGAGAAAAAGGAGGACATCGAGTGACTACCCTTGATTCGCAAGGTAACATGAAACTGGACATTTTCGGCAGACGGGCATTAATTAACAAGTAACTACGAGTAGCACTGTTATGTACTGCACACGTTCCAACAACCAGTGCTTGTGCCATGCGGCGATTAACCACTGTAACTTTTCGTCGCTATGGCAACAAACACAATAATTCTTCAGTTATGTTTTGCTAATTAGTAACATCGTAGTACCACGTGGTAGATTTCATAGATAGCCACAAACTAATCAATACATTTAAAATTGATTCCTAATAGTTTGTTCTTCACAATGCATAAGGTGTATGAATATTTACCAGAATTCCATAAGACATGTGTAGTTTAAATGTTCGGAACAATACACGAATGTGCTTTTAAGATTTTCTAGAGACATTTTAGTGTGACGGTGTTAAATCAAATTATGGTGTCTGTCTCGCTATCCACTCATTATACAGAGTGGTCCATCCTTCCAAATGGAAAATACAAAACGGCCGCTACCAGCTAATTTCTGCACACAGTTTGCATAACGCTAGCTAAAACAGAACACCAAAGGGTATGATCATATTGAAGTTGTTCAAAGCACACCTGGAAATACTGTACAAAGCCATAAATAGTGGTATGTGTATTTCTATCATACTTTAAAAAAGTAATAATAATAACTTTATTTATACACTAAAGTCCAAAGTGGAACATCAGTTTAACAACAATCGATTAGTATTCTAATAGAGTAATTATATAAATAAAGTACATAAAAATACCTAAGTCTTTGTGTACTCAACTAGTGAATCGATATCACACATACGAATTTATGTATATTTGCATTCAAACAAGAACTAATATAAAATTTGGATAATGAATCGCCCTAATATGCAGAATAGTAAATGAGTAGAATAATACATGATTAATTGTCTTATTAAAACATTTTAACATATTATGATAATAGAAGAATAATATGTGACGTATGACAACTAAACATTAAGAGCGAGTTAAAAATAAATAGCGTCGCAATGGATTTAAAATAATTATTGACCATGGCCAACACACAATTGTTTATATCTGAGCTTCTCGGACACGAAGAAGGTTGGCTTTTGTTTCAGCATGCACCTTACATACTATTCAAAACATGATATAGTATTTTTGTAATTATATGTGGCGACCATCTTGGATTTAAAAATGGCGACCGAAATCAATTATTATGTGCTATATCTGAATTGTTGAGACATATAGAAAGCGGATTTTACTTTCAAACAAACTTCAGACTTGTTTGTGTATGATGATGACGGTTATTATATATATGTATTTTCAGGGATGGCGTAATACACACAGCCTTTGTTTTGGAGTAATCACCTCTCACAACCTTTTCATAAACATGGTAGTCGCAGCATTTCCAAGTGTCAGTGTGTGTGGTGAAAATGGGCGCGACATACTCAAAATGTATGTAATATTTGCGAAGACTGGATTTAAAAGTGCTAATGAATCACACGTTAAGGTCGTGTGTAGAACTCCACTGACACTTCACCTCATTTACCATATCTTGCTGCATGTGTCTCTGGTGTTCTGAGATCAGGATATGTGTCTTTAGTTCTTTTGAAAAAGAACGTGTAGAAAATGTTTCCGAAACAATGCGCTATATATGTATATATATATATATATATATATATAAAGAGAGAGAGAGAGGAGAGAGAGAGAGAGAGAGAGAGAGAGAGAGAGAGAGAGAGAGAGAGAGAGAGAGAGAGAGAGAGAGAGAGAGAGAGAGAGAGAGAGAGAGAGAGAGAGAGAGAGAGAGAGAGAGAGAGAGAGAGAGAGAGAGAGAGAGAGAGAGAGAGAGAGAGAGAGAGAGAGAGAGAGAGAGAGAGAGAGAGAGAGAGAGAGAGAGAGAGAGAGAGAGAGAGAGAGAGAGAGAGAGAGAGAGAGAGAGAGAGAGAGAGAGAGAGAGAGAGAATTGATAGACACACACATATATATATATATATATATCTATATATATATATATAAAGAGAGAGAGAGATTGATAGACACACACACACACACACACACACACACACACACACACACACACACACACACACACACACACACACACACACACACACACACACACACACACACACACACCACACACACACACACACACACACACACACACTAACACACACACACACACACACACACACACACACACACACACACACACACACACACACACACACACACACACACACACACACACACACACACACACACACACACACACACACACACACACACACACATATATATATAGTGATAGAGATAACGGATAGACAGCCAGACAGACAGGCAGACATACATACATACAGACAGACAGACAGAGAGAAGTGTCCGGGATTTGATCACAAGCACTGACACTTGGAAATGCTGCGACTACCGCGTTGAGGATTGGTCGAGAGAGATGATTAGTGCAAAACAAAGGCTTTGTATATACGCTATCCATGAAACGCTAAGCACAATCAGCCGGTACACTCAACAACCGCGACCACGCCAACGATGCTTCCGCGAGGTTATTCTAATGTTTCTTGTGCCGCCTCTAGTTGGACTAATTCGTGCGGTCGGTTTCACGGCAACGTGCAATGTTACGACTTTTGTGAGAATGGTCTCTTTCCGGTCTGCGGATCACCGTGTGAATAACAAGCATTTCTAGTTAACTGTGAATATATGGCAAATCTGGACATCTTGCATGATTCTATTTTGCAGCTATATTGTAGCAGCAACAGTACTGGAGATGGTGGTGGCATCAGGTTTAAACATAATTGTAAGCAAATCTAAACTGGTACATTAACATTAAATAGTTATTCAAATAAACGTATGTTCCTTGTTACACACACACTAATTTATATATATATATATATATATATATATATATATATATATATATATATATGTATATATATATATATATACCGAACTATGTATATGTACGTAGTTCATTTTCTAAAACAAATACATGTAAAAATAATACATTGGTAAATATGTACCTTGATTTTGGGAGCACATAGATTTGAACGAAACAGCACGGCAGCTCTTTCTCTTTTCCCGGTCTGTAGGGGATGTTGGCTGCCCGTGACACCTTCAGGATGAGCGTTGCTATCTCGGGATCATGACGTATTACCAGGGCCAATTTACCCCCTACAGTGGTCGATGTTACCTGTAGCAAGTAAAACGTCCAGCATCGTTACAACGAAACATGCATTGTGACTGTCTTTAAATGAAGGCTCATTTTTTTAGCAGCATTTGTTCAACGTTCCCATCATGGAATGGTTACATCCATGACAACGATTC
>OZ023208.1:55367616-55385116 GCA_963995525.1 Escarpia spicata
CAGACTTTCAGAGGCATCGGCAAACGTCGTTTGGAAAGGCGTCTAGGGGTGGTCCTTTTTCCTACAATCCCACTTTCACAAACAACTGAGGCACAGTAAAGGGTCGAGTTATACAGCGAGAGGAATTGTAATTGTCTCCATTAGCGTCACAAGAGCGACACTGCCATCGCCTGATATAAGAGGTATTTAACAAGAGAGTAGCTAACATACACATGAGATACAAATCCCGCGCATACGGTACGTAATGTGTATAACAAGAGGAAAGCTGCAGATTGTTTACACACAAGGCTTATTTACATTAGAATGTCTTTTGTTTAAAAGTAACACTTTACTTGAAAATAGCACATATTTTCAATATTGTATTATAATCATTGTGAAATTTAATATACACGACATATTGCATTATTGTTCATTTGTATGAGCTTGTTCGTAACTATTATTCATTTGAAACCGTTCCAAACAGCTCCAATAAGTTGTTAACTATTTATGTAACAAAATTGTCGAAAATAAAAAGCATTTCCTGCAAGACATGTTTAACCAGAACCACGAATGTGTTTTGGTTTAGCGTATGTCATGAAATACAAATCATACATTGTGGCCCGATGTTTACAGGTAACGAAAAGTCGGTTTGAAAATCACAACAGTCGCATTTGTGATGCGCTATATAGGTCATTCCAGAAGAATGTAAGCATGACAACGCCACTCACCTTGACTGCCTCCCCACTGTCGTCGATGGTCGTGATGATACAGCTTTAAGCTTCCAACTCGTTTTCTAAAACCAGTTTAAACACGACTGTTAATCCAAACGCACAAATGACACGAGTTGGATGTAGTGTTCAGTGGATATTGTTACGACCTGTACACACACACACACACACACACACACACACACACACACACACACACACACACACACACACACACACACACACACACACACACGCACGCACCCGCCCCCCCCCCCCCCCCCACACATACCATGTTTGCAGATGTCAATAAGGATGTTTTATTCATAGGCCTCGTGTCAAACGTCATGTCACATTATGTAATAAAAGTGACTGTTTCAGTCTTGGAACAGACCTTTTGGTAAGCATAAGCATCACCTCCACCTCATCAGATGGATCACTTGTGACGATATTCTGCACTGTTTCGTATGTCGCGTTCACGAGGCTTTGTCCGTTCCATTCAATGATTTCTTCTCCTGGGAAAGACGTTCAATGTTCAGTGCATCATAATGATAACATTATAATACACTAAGTTATCCGTTCCTATGATGATTCGTATATGTACACACATACAAATGGACAGGTGCAGTGCGAATTTAAATGTTTAAAATACCATCAGAACAAAACATATTTCTAATATAACAAGATATTTAGTTATTTTACATATTTTTCTCCATAGCTCTTTTGCGAAGTATTTATTTGAGCAAATTAAGTGGATGTGATTACGCGTTGTAAAAAGACTCAATGAGCAGTGACTTCCTTGTCCAAATTCCGAGTTTTATAATGGATTTTGTTAAATCAGAATAATGAAGTCGGGTGAAACAACTTAAGTCATAGCGAAGCATATCACTATCACAAGGATTATCATCCTACTGTTGGAATCGAACTCTAAAGACACGGTATTACATGACACCGTTCCCCCTATCTCCGGTGAGTGCAACTTTGACCGTCTTACTGAGACAGAGCCCGCTCTTCTCTGCGTTGCCTCCCCGCTCCAGGGTCGAAACAACGGCACTCGTCGTCCCGTCAGCGTTGCATCGTCCTCCCGTCAAGGCCATCCCAAACCCACGCACTGAAGGTGAAATAACTCATAAATGAATAATAAACACTACAAGAGAAATAACATATAAATGAATATTAAGCACTTTGTTAAACCTACACAATATTGATGCGAATTGTCACGAAAAACATTTCAAATACGTTTGTCAACTTGGAAAGCAAACTCAGTGTAGACAGGTGCAGGTGTACGTTCACAAATGGCAAACGTATCTTTCTATTATTTTGGTCAACCCATTACAGACATAAAAGGGTTTTGAAAAAAACTGTAACAACGAAAGATGGCCGCCATTTATATGGCAACAACAAATCTATTAATCCCCAGTTTCTTCACTCGCGCAATCGCTTTGTCACTCAGTCACTCAGTCACTCAGTCACTCAGTCACTCAGTCACTCAGTCACTCAGTCACTCAGTCACTCACACCCTCACTTTTTCCCTCCTCACTCACTCACTCACTCACTCACTCACTCACTCACTCACTCACTCACTCACTCACTCACTCACTCACTCACTCACTCACTCACTCACTCACTCACTCACTCACTCACTCACTCACTCACTCACTCACTCACTCACTCACTCACTCACTCACTCACTCACTCACTCACTCACTCACTCACTCACTCACTCACTCACTCACTCACTCACTCACTCACTCACCCTTTTGTAAGTACAATAATCACCTCCACCTTATCAGAGGTATTCCCAGTAGTTATTGACATTCCTGTCACGTTCAGTTTTCTGAGAACTAAAGAAATAAACTGGTTCATCAGAATTCTCGTTAGTGAAATCAGGGTATCCTAATTCATAGTAGCAAGAGGACCTACTCACACTTGTGACTGTGTTCCTCCGCGTGCGCCCGGTGAATGACGATGCTAATCGTTAGCGTTGGAGTTGTACTTCCTGCAAAAATTTAATGTGTAGTTGCTGATAAACTAAAGCAGCAATTGTCACATATAAAGCTGCTTCGTCAACAGGTTCAACCCATCGCTATTCCGTTTCTTTGATATTGATGCAATAGTGAATAGTTTACATACTATCCGCAGTTGGTGTAATGAAAAGTGCGTGTATTCGTTAAAATGGTCGAAACAATGTATTTTCATCGTTACACTCTGTAAAGCAAAACCAATTAAGAGGCCGATATTTAGCCTAAAATCCACTGAATTGATCACAAGTCACGTTTTTATACAGAAAGTGTATAATATTATAATAAGAAATTGGTCCGGTCAGCTCTTCATACACTTCATTTGTGTACATTTGTGTATAGTTCTTTTCCAGGAAAAGCTGTCCTAGAACGCATACAAGCCATGTAAAGCAGTCATATTTTAAACGTTCATTTTCAAGTGTGTGTGTGTGTGTGTGTGTGTGTGTGCGTGTGTGTGCGTGTGTGTGCGTGCGCGCGCGCGTGTGTATGTGTGCTTGTGTGTGTGCACGTGCGTGTGTAATAAAGTGCACGTGTGTGAGCATGCGTGTGTACGTTTAATGTGTAACAGTTTAATTTAGCATTATGTGTGGTCATGCATACAGAAACTTACGTCTGTAGCTGAGCTTGCGGACTGGCAGCAATCCGACAGAGTCGACAGACCTGACACAGTCGTACTGGGTACCTCCTCTTCTGCTCGAGATGTCTGTCTGCGTTGGCTTGCACATTTGCGATGTGGACATCGATAGACTGGCGAGCGATCTCTTCCGCCGGAAGTCGTAGGAATCAAGTTTGGGGTTGGGGCCATGGCCAGAACCACACCCATCTCCCGACCTGGATTACACGCTCCCAGTTTAATTTCGTGAAACTTATCTACTTCTTCTTAATAACACGCACACACGCACACACGCACACACGCACACACGCACGCAGGCACACTCACATACACCAATTTGGGTTCATTGTAACCATTTGCCTCTGATCTACCAATTGACGGTACATTTTAGAACATACGATACGATTTATACAGCTCATTTACTTATGTGTTTTGATATGATTTTTCTGAATGGCTTTACTCATACATGAGAGTACTGTATGGTGAGCTCCAGAGGGCGTCATTGTATGAATGGATTTCAAGCAATTCAATTATTGTAGTTATAATAACTATTGTCCTTGGTTTATTTCTTTGCACCAAGTTGATCATATGACAACAGAGAGCAGTTTAGACTGACGCAGACCAGGGTCCCTTTGTACAATACAAACAGCAGACGATGAAACCAAGAGGGTTTCGAAAACTTCATGGAGCAAAGGTGTGTGAGTCTGAAGGATATATAAATTTCCTTCAAAATTAATTTCACTGAAATAAGTAACAATCGCTAGTTGCAAACATAGAAGTAATACCATTTTCATAAAATTATTACTGTCGATTTGCACTGATCAAATATATTATTAAGAAGGGTCTACTACTGCGGGAGCAAAAAAATGTCAAGGCGGTGATACACTGACACTTTTCGCCAGACCAAACCAGACCAGACCAAACCAAATCACATCAGTCCAACACCGACTAGCCCCGATTACTATCGACGTTGAGGAAGGTTTTCAAGTTTACGTGGTTATGACATCACGCCATCTTCGAGTATGGCACCGTCGGTGTATGTCGTTGTAGTGAATACATCGCCTTACAGGGATCCTGGTTTGGTCTGGTCGGATCGAGTGAGTATATCTCAGCCTTTAGGCGTCCGCACCTCGTCGCATGTCGCACGTTGATCGGCATGGTGTTGCAACGTCGGAAGGTCGGCTTGCGATGCATCACGCGGCGCACGTTAACCGGAGAGCTGGAACATCGGCAATCGGTCCTACTGCTGGTCACGGCCGCAGTGTCGCAGTTGTGCAGCGGCCCGGCAGCGGCAGCTGAACAGCGCCTGCCACGGAAGATGTAGCGGGCCGAGCGAAGGGAGTGCACAGAGTGACCGAGGCACTCGGTCGAGTCAGTCGACAGAGGGAGGCGGTCTGTGGAAACTGCCAGCGAGTTGTGGGACTTACAGCGGTGATGGGCTTGCTTCTACGACAACACGAAGTATACCAGTTGTCACGACGATTGGGAACGAATCTACTTACTTAATGGTATCTTATTATACTACGTATTGGGCTTGCGTACGTAGCTTAAGATTTCCCCCTTAGACGGCTTAAGCCTCGAGCGCCAAACTTTCATGGATTAATCTACGACCCCTACAAAAGGACGTGCCCCTTTATCTATTCAAAACACTCCATATATGTCAAGACACCTTTATGGAATAAATCAGTTCGTTCCTTAATGGTTCTGAACTTAAAACATAAAGTGTACGTAATACGTAAAAGGTAATGTGCACGAAATAAGTAAACTAACAATTGCAGTAACCACGAGCGCGCGGCAAAAACGTCGGGAAAACAGCTCCTGCGTCATAGACTTGGCATCGTGGAGTAGACACAGACACAATAATACTTATATGTCAACCTTCATACCAGTAGCATAGCAATACGAATAGTAATGGACAGTTCTACACTATCACGATTAGGGCTTATCGATTGACGTGAACTTCACAGTCTCTCCGACCTTCGTCATTTTTAACAAACAACGAGTATCTGCGAACACGTTATGGCGTTAATGTAGCGATCCTATGTGTTTTCTAACATTTTGTAAATATTACATTCACGACTGCCTTCTACCAAGGCATCCCGTCAGGTGACGGAAATGTTTGCTAATACACATAATGACTTAGGGCCCGTTCGATGACGGATGGGTTGTGAAGGGTGCTGAGAGAAAATAGTTCAGCTTAACCAGATAATCAACGTCAAAGGGGGTGCACTTATTTGTTGTGGAGCCTTAAGTGTGAATGCAATTGTAGGTTTTTGGAGCCTCGATGTAGGGGTGCAATTGGAGATTTTTTTAGTTTCAGGGGAGGTGGTTTCAATTGGAGATTTTTGTGGAAGGTCGGGGGTTGCATTTTGAAGCTATTGTGGTATATCTGGGGGGCAGTGGTAGGTGAGAGAACGCATCCCTGAGAATCACGCTTCGTGCCTGGACATTCGTTATTCATATCAATATTTGTTTAGTACAACTGATGTCCTGGCAGGATGACGTAATACTAATTATTATAATATTAAAAACACACTGTTTGATCGTTTCATCGTATAAATCATGCATTGGTGTAAAATAAACATATATATTCTAACATAGCGAAATTCCAGTATAGTTTATTGAACAACAATTGTAAAATATAATTTGACCGTTATATATTTATGAAAATCACTGTATTTCAATATGCAATGTAAACGTGATGTACGAGGCCAGTCATCCAATAAGATAACGATGAAATTAAATTAAAATAATAATTGTTGTGGCTCATTAAAACACATTTTCTGGTCACTATTAAGTTAGAATATAATTATATAACATGTAATATACAAAAACGATCAATGTTTGTACCTTAAACAATACCAATAGCAACACTAAGGAGAATATATGCTGACAACAACGTAAGAAATAATAGAGATGTAATGAAATGTAAAAAATGGGTCTGAACATAAGCATAAATATGATTATTAACAATAATGAAATACACGTCATAATTTTAATATGTTCTCATGACTTGAAAAGCGCTATCAGCAACATGCATAACAAACCCGCATGCGTTGTCTGCGGCACTTCTGTCGTTCTGCCAGGAAGTCTTCGTCATTGACGTCTTGTTCGTTGTCGTCGTCGTCGTCGTCGTCTCGCCGCAGGTTCGATCGGCGTCGCTGTGAACACTTCCGACAGTGATGTTCACCTCTGGGTGAGTCTGAGGACACGACCTCGCTACTTGCACCGTACTGTAAATATAAATGTTGATATACATATATAACACCATGCTTATACAACGATATTTTATGATGCTGTGCAGTATAACAAATGGCATAGTGACACGAAAAAGAGTAGAGACAAATGATCCAGCACAAATGATTACATGAAAAGGTAAAATTATTTAAATGAGTAAAATGAATAACTTATTTGCATGGTGTGATACATTTGTTAGGTATAAATATATTTTAATAACACTGACATTGTAGCAACTGCGCACGCTTTTGGACAAGCAGTTCCAAAGCTTTGGTGCAGCCAACTCACAGGGATATATCCCACAGTTTCCCGCTTTGCCCGAGGTACATCAAGTATCACACCATCCTGCGATGTCAGGAACGGACATTTCTGGCAGTCAAAATATCAGATATTGTGGTAATTTAAATGTCAATAAGCGTTTATGTTATGTAACAGTAGCAATCAAACGCGATATATAATTATATATATATAAATATATATATAAATAATTATATATCGAACATAAAATATCCACTCTGTCTGTTCCGCCGTAACCAGCTTGAACTGTTCGCGTTTGATTGCTACTGTTATATAAAATAAACGCTTATTAACATTTAATTCACCACATTGCCATGGACCACAGTAATTATTTTGACTGCCAGCAACGTCCGTTCCTGACTGTGATCGTATATATACGTATAGGTATATATGTATATGTATATATATATATATATATATATGCGTGTGTGTGTGTGTGTGTATGTGTGTGTGTGTGTGTGTGTGTGTGTGTGTGTGTGTCTGTGTGTGTGTGTGTGTGTGTGTGTGTGTGTGTGTGTGTGTGTGTGTGTGTGTGTGTGTGTGTGTGTGTGTGTGTGTGTGTGTGTGTGTGTGTGTGTGTGTGTGTGTGTGTGTGTGTGTGTGTGTGTGTGTATTGCGTCTTCTGCACATTCGGGTTCGAAAGAACTAAATACATATATCCTGATATGAGAACAACAAAGTCACGAACAACAGGTACACGAGGTGAAGTGTCGGTGGAATTCTACACCCAACATTAACATGTAATTAATTAGCACTTTTAATTCCAGTCTTCGCAAATATTATAGAAATGTCGCGTTTGTTGCGCCTTTCCACGTGAACGTCAAGAGATTGCATACGCGATGCACTGATTATATAATTATCAAATATGTAATAATATCCATTACAGGATATAATGGTAACATTTTAAGAAATTACGATTACGTGGTTACAACAATACTACCAGTTATTACCGCTGATAATAGTAAGAATATCCATTACAGAATATAATGGTAACATTTTAAGAAATTACGAATACGTGGTTACAACAATATTACTAGTTATTTCCGCTGATAACAGTAAGAAATATAATTCTTTTAAAGGTGAACTAACACGTACTGGTTGATACATATTTTTGTAAATGTAGTTCGTGTCACAACAACGAGCTATACAGTTTATTAGTTAAATCAGTGGAAATGGTCATCAGACTGGATTGTTCAAATGGGTAATATGTTTACTCATTTCCCTATCAAGTTACCATTTTCCTGTGATGTTTCGATCGTGGTCAGCAAACTTTGCCAGACAGTTACCGCCAGATAGCTCAATGTAGTAATTATATGAACTGCGGTCACTCACATGTGATAAAGCAAACCAAAGACAACATGAATTGAGAGGTAGGCAGGTACCGATGTTCGGATACCTACGACGTGACGGCAATTATCTGCTGAAAATTGCTGATAGTAATCGAACATTCATAGGCAAGTTGGTATATTGACTAAGAATTAAGTACAAATGTTACCCAGTTTATCAGTTGTCTCTATAACTATGATATGAAATCATTGGTACAATATGGACCTACCAAATCTTGTGTTTTGTTCATATTCACAAGATTCCTGCACAGCCAGTCGATGCCGAGAGTCGGGGTAGCTGCTTCACCATGGAACCACGAACCACTTTTACGAAGAATCTGTCGTTCCCTCCGGCACAAGTGACACTGCCATCGACTGGCGCCCTGACACGACGATAATCACGACGATGACGACGATGTTGAAGAACATGACGATTGTTAAGATGACGATTGTTAAGATAACGTCACATTTGTTTATACAAATATAGTAAAGGTAAGTTCTTATATAGCTCGGTATTCATTTCTTAGAACTATACAATGCGCTTTATACTTCACTCCCTGGCACACCTGTTCAATTGAACACCATCTCGACTTAACTGGTAAGCATCTGTACATGCATATACTACAAAAGGTTGTCTAGTGCATATAAGCTGTGCGAATGATAGGATATAATAAAGTTTTATTGTTGGCAAGATGTTAATGGCAACTGGGCCATAAACGATAAGCGAAGCGGAATCAATCGGGAATTGCTACAATCAAATTATGCCCCTATTTTCATTGTACGAAATGTCGGGCTGATTTCACGATGATACCACAACGTCGCTACAGTTGTTATTATACAATATGAAATGAAAGGTGAAATACTGAAAAGTAAAATATACATAATTTATGGTAGTTATTAGTCACAGAAAGTCATAAACGCAGGAAGGGTCCGTGCTCATGTTGGTCAAATACAAACATCCGCAAATCAAAATCCGCATCCTAATCCAGAAAATCTATCAGTCAGGATCACTTATATATTAATACGGCACAGTCAAAAAAGTTGAAAAGAGGCAGTCTTTAAAAAAAATTTTTTTTCAATCAATGTAATGTTCTAAATACCATGCGAACCATGATGAAGGCACACTGACAGCCACGTTGCATTAAGCAAACCCATAACAACTTTCGCAATTTGGATGATACGCCCCCGATAGTGTTCAAATAGTAAACAATACATCCAGTTTTAAAACAAGCTTTATTGGCAACAATGCCGAGGTGAGCTTACTTAACCGCGATACCCTTTGGAAGTTCAACAATTTCCCAATTTCCTATTTCCCACATTCCACACGGCTGACTTCCTGTTACAAATTAGTACGTTGGCTAATTCGGGATAGAGGCACAGACAGCCTCCCTTTAAATTGGTAAACCGTACTTTAATTTTTCCCTCGCCGTAGTCCTCGTAGTGCGTGTTGAAGCTGGCGCACCAGTAACAAGCCCGTCGGCTGCAGCCGTCGCAGGTAACAGGCGGGGTCCCGGAGTCCGTCGACTTGAAGCAAAGCTCACAGAGATTGGGGTAAATACCCTTAGTCTTGGCCTCAAGTGTCGCCACTCTCTGCTGTGTCAGAATGCGTTCCTTGTAGCGCTCGAGATCGCGCTCCAGAATCCTGTGCACAAACAAGTAGTTTAACCAATCGGCGTTATTAACTGATTTACGAAAGACATAACATTAGTTTTGAATTTTCGAGGTATTTTTGCAAAGCAATTTATTAATAATTAACTTTGGAGTTATTTGCATGTCTTGGAACGTACACAAATCTGAAGAGAGAACGAAAGAGAATACCGAGAAGAACGCACCGGAGTCAGGTTATTATTCCCTAACCTCCCGCGAGAATGCACACACCCCTTCATCGCTGTTTCCTGTTCGTCGAACTCTTTCTGTTTGGCGAATACGTCCTTGAGAATGTTGATCTCAGCGGTGTCGAACTGAGACAGGACTGGCGACGGCGGCAAAGGAGGCATGGCACACCAGTTCATCCGACGTGGACGAAGCCCCTTCAGTCCTGCAGTAGGGGCTACCTTCTGACGATGAACAGATAGAGTATTTTTTAATTGCACTCGCGGACTTGGGCAATGAATGTTGAGCTAAGGTATCCTGTTGCAGATCAGCTTCATAGCATTATTATTAAGTATCCGGAAATATGGGTAGGTCGAGCGAAGAGTAGGGCAGACTAGCAAAGAGAGAAGAGTCGGAAAAATATCAAGGCTGCCGGAAGATAAGAATACTACATTTTAGATGCGAGGACTGTGTGATTTGAGAATGTTTGACTAATATTAATGTTGGAAGGGGGGGCTGCCGATATAGGGAGCGGTGGATTGTAACTGCAGCAAGAAATGTGCAGCAGTTGATGGATGGACCTCACTCCTTTACATAGGACCCATGGGCACACCGATCAAGAATGTACGGCGCCAACTGTGCCAAGCTTTGGCTTCGTACACATTCAAATTGATGACGTGAGATATGGTTACATCACTGACTTTCATCGATGCGAAATTCAGACTAGTTCTCGTGTTCTTCCGAGAAAAACTGTTCACAATACGCTGTTTGGGCTATTCCTGATCAACCACGTTTGCAGGACTTTTTCGTGTGGTACGGTCACAATATCACAGGAAGTTCAATTAATAAACATATAGGCGAATTAGTTTGATTAATATACTAATATTTGTGTAACTGTGAACAAGCTCTTCATACCAAAAATAATTGTTATGAAGTAAAAGAACCTTGTGCGTTCACATGATATATCAAATGTTGATGACCGCGGTCCCACTACTGTTTAGAATGAATAACGCCCTGATATCACAATCAGGAATGCATGCAGCTAAGATGTAATCAGATGCTCCGTAATTATAGGTTCCATGTTCATTTGGATATATGATAATGTTTCGGGTATTCTTTTCCAATTACCATACGCATACGCAATTCTGGTGTGAACTTCAACAATCAATAAGATACTGATTGTGGAAAACAACATTGCTGTAAAGTCGAGATATGATTTACCTTCTTAAAAATCCCGAACATGTCAACGACGACTTCTTTCTCGTAAAACGGCTTTCTTGTCGTTGGCGCAGAAAGCAGGTTTCTATAGCAATACATACACCTTCAAACAAACAGAAAACTGTCAGTCAGAGGCAGCGCCGGATATAGGAGTGTGGGGGTCTCTGGGCAGTGATTGATCGGGTATCCTATTCAATTCAATTCAATTCTTTATTTCCAATTGAGAATACAACATACAATATATATACATATTATAGTTGACACAGTTCAAAATGGAAAGGGGGAAAGTAGAAGCTCATTGCTTATTATGCACTTTCCCCGACATCATTATAACATGGTCATAATCTTAAACACAGTGTTAGTAACATAAAGAAAATGCTATTGTTAAAGTGAGACCACTACTACAATCGTGCTTCCAAATACTTTCTGAACCTTAACAATAATAACCAAATTAATTACATGACTTATACTCTTCAATTAAGTAATTTTTATATTGTTTTTTGAGATTTCTCACAGTAAGTGATCTCTTTATGTGCTCGTCTAAACAATTCCATAATTTAATACCATACACAGATATACACTTAGCCTTTAACGTGGTTCGGGCATAAACATGTTTTAGTTTATTTCTTTGGCGTGTTACATAGGGTGTAGTATATTTGGCATTGAAAAAGAATTGAAGGTTATCAGGCAACAACTTATTGTTAGCTTTAAACATTACGATAGAAATGTTTAATTTTATTAAGTCATAAAGTTTAAGAATGCGTAGATCATAAAATAATGTATTAGTATGGCTTAGTGGATTCTTCTTACATATTATTCGTACAACTTTCTTTTGTAATATATAAACACCGTTAATATATGTTGTATACGCATTTCCCCAAACTTCGCAGCAGTATGATAAATACGGGAGAAATAATGAACAATATAGTATAAAAAGCGACTTTTTATCTAATAAATATTTAGCCCTGTAAATAATGGCGATAGTTTTTGTTAGTTTAGACTTGATCATATTTATATGATCTTTCCAGCTAAGCTTATCGTCTATTAAGACACCTAAAAACTTAGTAACATATACTCTATCAATAGTTGTATTATCGATTTTTATATCAATATTTGTTGATTTACTATAGTTGGTAAACAACATGTAGTTTGTCTTAGCAACGTTTAAGGATAATTTATTTACTGAAAACCAGATATGTAGTTTTTGTAGTTCGTCGCTGACAATTTTGCTTAGCTGGGCTGGATCTTTCCCAGAACAAAATATATTTGTATCATCCGCAAAAAGAATGAATTTTAGTATATCTGAACAATTACAAATATCATTTATGTATAGTATAAATAATTTTGGACCCAGAATGGAGCCTTGTGGTACTCCACATAACACCTGTAATAAATCTGAATTGCAGTCATCTATGCTGACATACTGTAGTCTGTTATACAAGTAACTTTTCAGCCACTCGCTGGCCATCCCTCTGATACCATAAGCCTCTAATTTTCGGAGTAATAAATTATGATCAATTGTATCAAATGCAAATGCGGGCGGGCGGGCGGGCGGGCGGGCGGGCGGGCGGGCGGGCGGGCGGGCGGGCGGGCGGGCGAAAGTTATCCCGATATACAAAGGAGGTGACCACAAACAATTACCTCCGATATCGATTCTGCCAGTTTTCTCAAAAGTTCTAGAAAATTAATATACAACAGATTAACGACTTTTATTTTGTATGATTACCAATTTGGATTTAAAAAGAAACATTCTACAAACAAGGCTCTTTTGCAACTAGTAGATAAAATAGCTACAGTTGTGTACAATGATGATTATGTAAAATAAACCATTGATAGTGAAGTTTGTCCGCAGAGACACGAAGGTACAACTGATGAAGCATAAACGTAACTTGAAAAACAACCAGGATCGACGCGGCGTGTTCGTGAACGACAATTTGACGCCAATCAGGGGAAAGATGGTCCGTGAGCTAAAGAAAGACACTGGCATCAACAAAGTATGGCCATAGACGGCAGAATTGTGGACTCGCCAGATGACTTGTTCAAATTGGGCTGGTCGGAGGAAAAGGTCACCCGGCTAGGAATTTTCCAGTAATGGACTGACTCACAAATGTGAACATTACCACTGGAAAATACACCGAAACAATGGCAGAAATGAAACAAATTTGTTTCATGTGCCAAGAATGAATTGGTAGTGATTCTATTCAGTGTGCATTATGTGAATCATGGACACATAGAGAATGTACAGAATTAACAAAACGTGAATTCAAATATCAAATAAAATCCGATGTTAAATGGTACTATTCAGACTGTATTAAGACATTACCTTTTCAAGCAATTAATGATCATGAACTTATATTTCTCAATACTAAGCATGAGATGAATACCGATCTTTTTAATATGTACGAGCAATGTTCTTAATTCAATTTGACACCCTTTGATATATCAAAATACAACTGCTGTGACTTTGAAAGAAACATTGATCCAAATAATAATGTCTACAATAATGTCAGACCACTCTGTAATTACTATACTGAAGATTAGTTAACTAATGTTACTACAAATTACACTGGTTTATCATTTATTCATTTCAATGCGCGAGGACTCCGGAAAAATGTTGACAAAATTGAAAACCTTGTAAATAAACGTGAAACCCTTTTTGACACAATCGCTATCACTGAAACTTGGCTTGAAACCGAAGACTGTTCTGACATTATTTTATAAGGCTATGATGTAAGACATGTGATGAGATAAAAACAGGAAATCTGGTGGAGTAGCATTGTACATTTGCATTGTAGCATTGTACAAAAAGTTAAGGCAGTAACTAATATGTCAATGGTGGTTGATAATATAATGGAATGCGTAACGATAGAATTATGCTTCAGTAAAGGAAAAATGTGATTGTTGCTTGTATGTACAGAACATGTGGTTCAAGCATTGAAACTTTCAGTGACCAAATACAGTTACTAATGAAAAAAGTTAAAAACATTAATAAGACGGTATTTCTATGTGGTGATATAAACATAGATCTCTTGAGATATAATAGTAACTGCAGCACGAAACATCTCGTGAACACAATGTTTTCATTGGGATTATATCCACTTATTGATAAACCAACCAGAATAACAGAACATAGTGCCACTTTAATTGACAATATCTTCACCAATGAATTAACCAGTAACAAATGCAGTGGCTTACTTATAAATGACATAAGTGAACACTTGCCAGTATTTACTATATTGAAGTATCAATATACCAAAAGACCCTCTGTGCCAAAGTATATGCATGTCAGAAAGACTGATGATACCTGTATTAGTGCTTTTAAAGACAGCCTATTATTAGTAAACTGAGAAACTGTAACAAACGAAGTGAACGTAAATGTAGCTTATGCTAATTTTGTAGACACTTTTGTATTGCTGTATAATAAGAATTGTCCATTTAAGAAATTACGTATGGATAAAAACGATCATCCTGACAAACCTTGGTTTACAAATGGGTTACGGAATCCGTGTAAAAAGAAAAATAATCTTTACACAAAGTTTTACAAAACAGAACAACAACTGCAGAATACAAATATAAAACAATAAAAATAAATTGACATCAATAATTAGAACCAGTGAAAAAACATATTACAACAAATTATTGGGAAAAGAAAAAAAAACAATATTAAGGGAACTTGGAAGATACTGAACACTATCATTAGGAAAGGATACACAGATACATACCATACAAATAGTTTTGAAAATAATGGTATAAAAGTAAAAGATAAGAAAGACATTGCCAACGGGGTTAATAATTATTTTGTAAATGTAGGACCTAAACTAGCAAAAAACATAACAACACTCCACAAAAACTCAAATGTATCTGATTACTTAGGAAGTCGTAATGCTAAGACAATGTTTTAAATGGTGTAACAGAAAGTGAAATAACTAATATTGTTAAGAACTGTAAAAATAAAAAATCTACAGGAAATGACAACATAGATATGTCCATAATTAAAAAGATAATTTCTCACATTGTGAAGCCACTTACCCATATATGCAAAAACTCTTTTAAACAAGGTATCTTTCCAGATAAAATGAAAATAGCAAAGGTAATCCCTCTTTTTAAAAGTAATGATAAACATATGTTTTTTTAACTACATACCTATTTCTCTTTTACCACAGTTTAAAAAAATCCTGGAAAAACTATATAATACCAGACTTGATGCATTTATTGAAAAACACAACATACTAAGCAACAGTCAGTATGGTTTTAAATCGAGTATGTCCACATCATTAGCACTACTTGAACTCACAGAAGAAATTACAACAGCACTGGATAATAAGAAGTGCACTATTGGTGTTTGTATAGACTTAAAAAGGCTTTTGATACACTAGATCATGAATTGATATTATCAAAATTAAATCAGTATGGAATAAGAGTATATAATAGTTATCTACAAAACCGACTACAATATGTTACATTTGATAACTGTGATTCTGACTTACTAAAAATAATCTGTGGAGTACCACAAGGCTCGATCTTAGGGCCTAAATTATTTATACTGTATATCAATGATATTTGCAATACTTCAACATTATTGAAATTTATCCTTTTTACAGATGACACAGATATGTTCTATTCAGGAAGTGATCCTGTTCAACTAAGCGAAAACATAAGTAGTCAACTGGATAAATTAAACACATGGTTTGCAGTTAATAAACTATCCCTAAATCTATCCAGAACTAATTTTATGTTGTTTAGCAATTGCAAGAAAAAAAATAATAAAACTAAGATTGACATGGTGTATAAAACTAAGTTTCTAGGTGTATTAATAGATAACAAGCTCAACTGGAAAAACCATATTGCCATGATAAAAGCCAAGTTATCAAAAAGTATTGGAATTATGTACACAGCAAGACATGTGCTAGATAGAACCTCCTGTATGATATTGTACAACTCACTATTTCTTCCATATATGACATACTATTGTGAAGTGTTGGGTAACACATATAAGACTAATATAAATGATATCTACATGTTACAAAAAGGCAGTAAGAATTATATGCAATGTGAATTACCTACATGATTCAAATGTGTTATTTCTGGAACTGCGTGTTTTAAAGGTATTTGATTTGATTGAAATGAAAACAGCTATGATAGTGTATAAGGCTCACAAGGGGTGTTTGCCTATAAATCTAAAAAATGTGTTCAAGATAAGCTTGGGCTCAGCCTATATCACTCGCCAAAGTAAAAATATAAGGCAGGTTTTTGCAAGAACAAATGTTAGATGATAAAATAAAGACCTCTAACAGCATTACCACTTTTAAGAAATAGAATCTATGAAAAGTACACATTATTACTGTAATGTTGTAATTATATCATGACATTTGTGTATTTCTTAAGTGTGTATTAATAACTGACACAAATTTAGTGAAATCGTTAAATCTACTAACATTGTTGTACAAATAATATTATTCTTCCTATTTTTTATATTGTTATAACATGGTAGTTATTAATGTATCGCATATTATAAAAGGGATTGGGACAGTGTTTAATAAGTATAACACGTCAACTGTCTCTATTTCCACAATTATAAAATATTGTTAAAAACACATGTACCAGTTGATTGTGGAAATAAACATTCATTCAATGGTTCATACTAGGAGTTTTACTTGAATTCAGTAAAGCGTTTGATACAGTCGATCATAACAGTGTTGACATTGTTAACGTATCAGATATCCTTTTTACTATTATATTTGCCGACGATACACATGTTTTGTCAGTGGTAATAATCTTAGTGAGTTGGAGACTATTATGAATCAAGAACTGCAAAAATAAGCACACAGACCAAATCTTCACGAATAAGAAATAAGTCAACTCTATGAATACAGAGTTGTATTGTATTTGTATAAAATTATCAAGAATATGTTTGGTTCTTGACAATTTAGCATATGTTATAACAAAGATATTCCTTAGAAATTACGAGCTCCACAACAACAGGACACGCCATGCCGAGCTGCTGCATGTATCGATTTAAAACAAAAAACGTATTGTATAAAACCATTAGACACCGATGTGTACAATTGTGGAACTATAATGACAACAACAGTGGATTCTACTTATGCATTTGCAACGTTTGAATGTCAACTCAAGAGATTTGTGTTTCTGTGTTTTTCTCTTCGATTGCACAATCTGTTTTCTTTTTATTAAACAATTCTACTTGCACCATGAAATTACTTTTGTGTAACATGGACGAGAGAGAACATCAGCCACTCGTGGCTTAACACCCTCAATATAGAAACTATAACA
>OZ023208.1:55392616-55450116 GCA_963995525.1 Escarpia spicata
AGCTAATCGAAGTCTGTCGGGCAGTCCCGAATATTCATGAGCATGCCCTATACGGATCGTGAAGGTGGGGCCAATGTGGAAACTGCGCGTACGCGCAGTTATTTTTTCGATATATTGCCAGGGTCATTAAAGATGAATAAAACATAATTATAATAAAATAAAGGCATAGAATTAGATGAAATAATCATATTAATAGGATTATTTAATAATTGCATACATCACAAAGATATTAACATTCTCAAATTCTGTTAATCACGGTCAGGATTTTATCACATGCAAGACACCATTTGTTTTCCCGGTCACGCGCTCTCAAACGTTAGGGTAGGTAGGTTGGACATTGTTGTTTTTTTATTTTCCTGGCGGGATATTCTACGGAAGGCAGGCATTTGATTTTGTCATTGGAATCGTGTTGTTGTTGCGAATATATGAGGAGATTAGAATGTCAGTGTGTACGTTGTACTTCCTATTGCTTCGTTGTTACGAAGATACCACTCCCGATTGGTTTCAGCTGCAGAGATTTGCGACTTTCCTTACGAATTTATACAGGGTCACAACTAAATGGCGCATTTTTTATCGTGTCTTAGAATATTCCAGGATCGAATGTGAATATTTAATATAATCGATCTCGTAAACACAAATATTACAACACAAAAATATTTCCCCAACAAAAACTACTACTGTAGGTTTAATACCTCGGGGCTGTTTAACGTAGGTATTGTACGTCGTTTTCTGTCCGCCCGCAGGTGTTGGTGTGTCGGGGTTACGGTGTTCTGGAGATGGACGGCAAGCGGCCCGTGACTAGTGCCACACCCTTTCCCATTGCTTCGCTCACGAAAGCGTTCTTGTCGACGCTACTGGCGCAACTCATCCAGTCAAACCCAAGGTGAGAAGCGGTGTTATTGTTGCACCATTTATGACTATTTAGTGGTTCAGACAGGAATAGTTAGCATATCACGTCTGAGTGAAAGGTAAAGCGTTTCAATGAGTCCCAAGGACTAGTTACCTTCCGATCTAAGAACTATTCTTTCTTGTTTTCTATTTTGTGGATGATGGAGAGCTTTGAAACCATGTTGGCATAGTAAAACAAGTAAAGGAATATAATTACTGGGGCGGCATAACCAACATACCCAGAAGAATTGTGCATTTTGTGGTAAAAGCACAACATTTGGCACACATGTAGACGTTTATATTATGAACAAATCTGGATATTGAGCCATCGCAGATTTGGTCTCTGGCGGCTGTAGCAGCCATTTTCCAAAATCGCCGCCAGCGGTCACTGTTATTTTACAGCTGTACATACCTACTCTCCTGGCGATGACAGCGAGTTAACAGTGGAGGTTAATCCACTTATAAAAGTCCAAGAGTGGTTATGGAAGAGCTAATTATTTGATTTTTACCCAAACAAATAAGTCAACTTAGACTAATTTGTTTAATTAGGCACATGATGCAGTTGGTTTCCAAATGGAAGTCAATAATGTTTGAAAAATAACTCTACTTGGCACCTACTACGATTATTACTACAACGACTACGACGACCACTACTGTTACTATTACTACTACTGGTAGTCGTGGCAATAGTAGTAGTAACGAAGTAGTCACTGCTGAAAAAGTGGATGGAAGCATTGTCATCTTTAGAGGATCTGTGGATACAAGCTCAAAGACCATCGGCTACTTGCCACATTACTGCACTGATGTGCGTCCTGTCACCAACAACATCTAGTAGTCACCTGTCCCAGCTGCTAGCAAGACTTCATTCAGTTGAATGATTAAGACTATTTGTGGATAGATCAGGCGAAGCAGGTCCTGAAAAACAAAACTGGGACCGAGGATAACACATATTGGGCCACATTTCATGCCAGCCGCCAACCACCAAAAGTCTGAATCATCGGCCCCACCGCCCTATTTCCGCTGTTCCTAGACAGTGCTCACAGAGTCACCATTGTCCAGCACTCAATGGATGTCTTGAAGAATGCTGTGGCACAGTTGAATCCTAAATAGATAGCAGTGGAACTGGAACTAGAGGTGTTGGTACTGGTCTGCGTGCATTCTCTGTGACTGGCATCATTCCCGATGTACCTTGAACGCCCTGATAGAACTGCTTCCAGGCCTCAGATCACACTGACTATGCCAGGTGGGTCCCTGTTAATCCGAAGAACTTCGATGAACTCCTAACAAAGCACCCGGGTGTAGTCACTCTCTGGTGGAGGAAGCCTCCATGTAGGCACGAGAAGTGACCTTCTAACATGCTTGAAATACGTATCCGATGTCCAGTCTGAGGTTCCTGCCACCACCAGTGTAATCCTTGATGGAGATGTCATCATCCAGGCGCTGAAGCCATTATAAAACTTTGATGAGTATACCAGAAAGATCTTGATTCGATACCTGTTCTCAAATCTCCAATTAGCGCCACGCCTGGACTTGGTGTGGGACAGCTACAATGTAGATTCACTGAAAGACAATGCAAGAGAAAACCAGGAAAATTAGTGCGACGATGTGTGGTGGCTTCAGCAGCCATCCCGGTAAACGGACAGAATTTCCTCAGAGTGGAGGAAGCAACAATACAGAGCTGTTCACATTCCTGTCAGCTCTCCTCAAGTTGGTTGACATGGAGGAGAAACAGCTTATCATCACTGACGGGGGTGTACTCGTCAGCAAGCCACCACTGCCAGATGTGGCATCGCCCGCCTCACGCAGCCACAAAGAATCTGACAGTCACGTGATGCTGCATACAACCCATGCAGCTTAGCATGGCCACCACGATATAATGATACGAAGTTGTGACACCGTGGTATTGCCCGAGTCAGTGACTCAGCGGTTTCAACCAGATGATGACCCATGGTTAACATTTCGGAACTAGCAAGTGTTTCAGGTTCCTAACAACCCACAAATTTGCAGCTGGCCTGGGCCCGGAGAAGGCACGGGCTTTGCCAATGTTCCACGCATTGACTAGGTATGATACTGTGGACAGTTACGCACGGCATCAAGAAGACTGTCTGGGCAATCTGGACCGTGCTACCAGAACTCATAGACGTAACTATCATCAACACCAAGTGACATACCGTAGGATGCATGCATAACAAGAGGTTAGTTATTCTATTACCCTGTTGTATGACAGAGGATGGAGGGAGGGAGGGAGGGAGGGAGGTAGGGGGGAGGGAGGGAGGGAGGGAGGTAGGGAGGGAGGGAGGGACGGAGGGAGGGAGGGAGGGAGGAAGGGAGGGAGGGAGGGAGGGAGGGAGGGAGGGAGGGAGGGAGGGAGGGAGGGAGGGAGGGAGGGAGGGAGGGAGGGAGGGAGGGATATTTATTTTATTGAATTAATTCGTTGATTTAACCTATTATTTATGAGGGAGGGAGGAAGGGAGGGAGGGAGATAAATATATAGATATAATCTAAATATAAATCAAAGAACTCTTCTATAACCACTCTTGGACTTGTATAAGTGAATTAACCTCCGCTATCAACCTGCTGTCCTCCCAGTAGGTATGTAAACTAACAGTGACCGCTGGCAGCCATTTTGGAAAATGGTTGTTACAGCCGTCAGATGCCAAATCTGTGATGTCTCCATATCCAGGTCTGTTCATGATGTAAGTGTCTACATGTTTATCAAATTTGGTGCTTTTATCACGAAATGCACAATTAGTTTGCTATGCCGCCCCACTAAATCACATGTGGGTGTTACAATACCCTTATACCTACACACTCACGCACACACACATACACATCCACATGAACGGGTACATTTACAACTTACAACTTACAACATAATATTCAAAACATAAATACACATCCACGACACACTACGCCTGGTTATCATCTTCCGGATCATTACCACCACCTCTGAACCACACACGCACGCATGCACACACGCACGCACGCACGCACGCCCAAATACGCAAACACACACACTTACACAAACACACCCACCCACCCACCCACCCACCCACCACACACACACACACACACACACACACACACACACACACACACACGCACACACACACTCATCGGATGACTACGTCAAAATATATCCAACTTATCTGATCGTACTGGTTCGTTTTACTGATAGATTAACGTGGGACACGCCCGTACGTGACATCGTTAGCCAAGAATTATCATACAGCGACCCCTATCGCAACGAAAAGATAACAATTCGTGACCTGCTGGCGCATCGAACCGGATTATCGCGTAATGATCCTATGCGATTGTATGGATTTACGTTGGATCAACTTATAGAGTGAGTGTTACTGCTTCACCTAGATTATGTTTGTACGACACTACAAAATACCTATAATCGTTGACGAATCGTTGGACGGTATACGATACTAAAACAGCTCGTGGATACAACTGTTAATAGCTCTGCTTAACAACACGCATTTAACTTTCATTTTGTCACAGAAATACTAACACTATAGACATATTCTACTTTTATTTAATCCGTTGATTGCCAACTATAGATATATCATGATTATTGGTGAACAATGCCAGTACTTGAAATGCATCAACGCAACAACACGACAGACCGCGTGTGCTAATACCCCTGATCTTTAGTGCGTGTGTGCACACTTGCAAATACTATACGGACCAACAATAACACTAGTGTTAAAAAGAATAATTTTGAATGGTGAATGAGTCTCCGCTATGACTCACCAGACCGGATGTTCGACAGGCGCATGCGCTTCTTGAATTTCTCGAGCGGTTTCCGGGTCAGTCACAAGTACAACAACCTGATGTACGGTGTGGCTTCTGCCGTGGCGGAGAAACTGGGAGGCGGACAGAGATGGGAGGAGCTCGTCAAGCAGCGATTGCTTATGCCGTTAGCTATGACGGCAACCGTGTTCGTCAACTCCCCCGACACCGCGTGGGATCTCTTCCCGGATGCGTACACCAAGGACGGCGAAAAGTTGAGAAGAATATCGCTCGATGCAACCAAGTATGTAAACGGCATGATGTATTAGGCATTTTCTGTGAGCATTCAACTAAGTTTATTTAAATGAACTCCTGAGATTCAGGTTCACCATTCAACTCGGTGTTTTCGTTCGCTTTAGACTCACTTCGCTAAATGTCGTAGCTATCTTGGAGGACACTTGCCACACCAGACCTTAGGCATTTCGCGTGCCCGCATATATTTTATAATGGGCCCACGTGACCGTGCCCCCAGATCATTTGATATGTACCTCTAACAGCACCCCACCCCCACCCCATACCCGTCTCTCGATGGTAACAGCCGAGCCAGGAGCCAGGCGGGAGAAAAGCTAAACAAGAGGTGAAGATACGGTCGCGAAGCGCCGAAGTAATTTTTTAACAGCAACAGTGCCCCCTACACTCGCCTTCCGGATCCGCCACTGATTCATCTATGTTCTTAACATATATACGTATTATTTCGTTAAACCAAATACGCTACGTGTCTGAACGTCAACTAACCTTATCTAATTTTGTGTATGCATGTACTGTAGATGTAGATGTTGAGGTATTATTGTGTGTTGCCTTGTTTGGTTGTATTGTTACGGTACGTATACACTTGAAAACTTCCCGTGTTGTTACAGAGCTTTCAGTAGTACAGCAAGTGCCCCTAGTGGATTGGCGTCAAACGCTGAGGACATGGCAAAATGGCTTCTCTTCCAGCTAAGTGGCGGTAGAAACCTTGAAGGCACTTCGTTGATTAATGAAGTTATGCTCCGGGTACGGCAACATACTTCCCGTAAATTTTTCCTTTACATATTTGTAAGGTTTCGTCGATGATATGATGTGCATATGTGCGTGCACATCATCAAAAGAATATGCACGATTGTCTTGCTACACGCGTCTGCTAGTCACGACTAATTTCACGAAAAAGAAACCTAACAAGCATTTGTTATTGACTGATTGATTGATTGACAATTTTATTTCCACTCGGTGACATACTTAGTTTTCACTATTTTCGATGGCCGAGCCATTCATACACCATTTATATTAATCACACAACACGTGTTGATATATTTACAAAGGATACAAGTTAAAAGATATTACAATAAATAAATAAAATAAATAATAATAATAAATAGAATGCATGAAATACAAAATAAAAAGATAAAGTATTCATAACATACAAGAAACAGATAAAAACAAAGTACATTTAAAATGGTGATGTAGCAATCAGATATTTACGTAGGGTCTTTTAGCAGGTTGGAACAGAATGGCTGTTTTGAATTTCAATTGGTAGTTTATTCCATAATTTCAAACCGGACACATTGAAACTGCGTTGATAGTTGGCAATTCTGGCTTTGGGTGGTTTCGGCTGAAAAGCATTTCTGATATTGTAAGAATGACCATTTGATGTAAACATATCACACAAATATTGTGGTGCTAGACCCTTTACACACTTATACATAAGAACACATATATTAAAATCCCTTCTTTGCTGTAGTGATAACCAGCCTAGTGTTTTAGTGTTTCTATTTTGCCTAGGACTAGACCCAGATATGGTTCTAACAGTTCTGGTCTGTAGTTTCTGTAATCTAGTTTTGGTTGATGTTGAGGTTCATAATCGAAGTGTGGCTGAACTATTGCATTACATAATTGCCTGAGGATGTCGATTGATACTATTTTACGAAGAGATCTTAGGATTCCTATTTTGGATGACAATTCAGGTATCATGCTTTTAATATGGTCGTCCCATTTTAGGTTTGAGTCGATATACATATCAAGGTACTTCGCTACCGATACATGTTTAAATGGTTCACTGTTGATATGATTTCTAACATCAGCCATCTTGACAATGGACTGCCGAGTGCCAATTAGCATAAATTGACATTTCTGTACATTAATACTAAGTTTGTTAATATCAAAATACTGTTTGACTTTGCATAAATCACTGTTGATATTGGATTCTGATTGAGCCGAACACCCTGGTTTTGTAGCTGAGTTCAGTGTCGTCTGCAAGCATGTATATATTGCAGGATTCGGTGAGTGTAGGCAGATCATTTAGGTATAGCGGAAACAACAGGGGCCCAAGATTGTCCCTTGGGGCACCCCAATATTCACAGGCAAAGAATCAGACAGATGGCCATCCACCGAAACTGACTGATAATCAACCAGTGAGGTAGGGTTAGGGTTAGGGTTAAACTGACTGTGCTCTACCAGTGAGGAAGCTCCAGAACCAGTTATGTTCAATGTGTGTAACCCCAAATCCTTTTAAGTTTGGCCAGCAGAATATCAGTGTCCACTGTGTCAAAGGCCTTCCGGAGATCAATGAACACTACCCCGGTTACACGTCCTTTATCGATGTTTTTAATCACCGATTTGTAACATTTAGCAGTCACATTACAGTGGAGTGCAATCTTCTGAAACGTGATTGGGCATTCGTGAGAAGTTTATGCTCTTCCAAATAATCTGTAAAAGAACTGTGAACAACACGTTCAAGTAGTTTAGACAAAATGGGTAGAATTGAGATCGGTATGTAGTTGTTAGTTTCCATTGTTGGACCTGATTTGTAAAGTGGTAGCACCTCTGCATATTTCCATTCTGTGATAAACTTAAATAAATTTCAGAGAGAGATTTAGAATGAAAGCGAGTGGTTGTGATATGACTGGTGCTGCTACACGTAGTAGTCTGCCAGGCAGTCTGTCCAGACCAACATATTTATTTTCGGGTGTATTCCTTAATTGTTGTTCAATAAAATCAGGTGTGACAGTAGGGAAAGTAAAAGCGGGTATTTCGGGTGATTTAGGTGTAGTGAATGAAGCAGCTGGTGAAAGCCTACTTGCCAATTCTTGACCAATGGATATAAAATACGTGTTGAATGCATTGACCTTACATTTGGGATCAGTAATTATTTGACCTTCAACAAGTACACCTTTGGCGCTGGACTTGGATTTTCCTGGCAGGAGTTCTTTTAGGCATTTCCACATACATTTTGGTTTCTTCTTATTTTCCAGGATTATGCCTGTGTAGTAGTCCCGCTTTGCAGTCTTGAGAGAATTCGAAACGACATTCCTGAAGTGCCTATGCATTTGCCTAAATATTTATAATCCTTTAGAATGTGCTTTTATTTCAAAATAATGCTTCACTTTAATATCATCTTTAATTTCCTCAGTTAACCACGGAAGAAATTATTTCCTGACTCGTCTAGTAACAAACGGGCAGTGTTTGTCACATACATGTGTAAAGAGATCCTTAAATCTCTTGTAAGTCTCATCCACGTCGTCATACTGCTCAACAGAACTCCAGTCACACATGTCTAATTCATTACAAAAGTCGTTTTTATCAAAGTTTTTTGAAATTTCTCATTTCCACTATTCTATGAGTATGTGTAGGTGCATGGGACTTATAATAGGTGACACAGTAGAGAAGATAGTGGTCTGCAATTCCACCAGATATGACCTCATGCTTCACTATCTTATCAGGCTCAGTAGTCATAATCACATCAATCAAGGTACGACCTGTGGACTTTACTCTGGTGGGTTTGTTAACAAGCCGAGTTAACTGATGTGACATAAATGTGTGTACAAAGTGCTTAGTGGGGTTTTCTAATGGTTGTTTTAACAAATCACAGTTAAGATCACCAATGATGATCAACTCTTATTTATTTAGTAGCTGATCCATTTTATCAAACCAGTTAATCTTTTCATTTGGAGGTCTGTATATGCTTGCAATTATAATCTTATGTTTGGTTTTGAGTATGACTATTCCACAAATGCTTTCCAGATATTGTGGTATCAACTCTGGTTTTTCTTCAAAGTTTACGTTGTCACTAAAATAAAGAGCACAGCCTCCTCCTGGCTTTTTACCCACTTTCTTTCTATCAACTCGGAATAATTCATATCCACCAATGTCAAACTTGCTAGTGGGCATATCATTTGTCAGTTTTGTTTCAATAATGCCAATAATGTCGAAAGGCTTTCATTGAAAAAGATGTCTCATTTCATCTACCCGTCCCTCGACAACAATACAGTTTACATTAATATGAGCAAAAGATAGACCAGCGACAGTGGGATGGTCTAGTATTGTTTGTATATCTCCACCCACGTCGATACTTGAAAATCTATCACCGCCACTAAATACATCACATTCAATGTTATTTATGTCATTGTTGTCATTTCCCTCCCATTCACACCTTGGACACATAAAGGGAATACCATACGTTTCAAATGCACACATTTCCTGTTGGTTAACATTAATACAGCCGGGGTGCAAACAAACATCACAAGTGTCACATTGTAGACCATTTTGTGAGTCCACTGTCTTGCTGCAAACATGGCAACCATTCGCTGTGGGTCCCGGGTTTAGCTGAATGTCTCCTGCTTTTAATATCTTATAGTCCAGGTAGGATGTGTGAGGTGTTTGCTCTAGGCGTGGGTTTAGGATTGCTGTTTCACCCAAAATGACCCCCGTGGCGTCATTCGTCGGTGTGGCGGTGTTTGTTGCTGAGGTGCCTGGATCAGGGCGTGGCTCAATGCCACCCAACGAGCAACAGCGACGCCAGCATCAGGCCGACGTGATGACAGCAGGACGGTGAGGAGGACCGCATAGCCCCGTCCAACCGACGATCGATTTCGCATGGTTCGCCTTCGCAAGGCTCTGCCAGCGCGGCCATTTGTTTGCTGTAGTGCACCCGCATGGAAAGAGCGGACTCTCATGTTTCTGTGGTGATACCCATTAAGGGTGCTTGACTGTGCACAGCTTGTGTCAATTTGTCCTGGGCAACGAAGATGCAATTAAGTCCACATGTCAATTGGCATTGACATCTCCGGTCATGCATGAAGTTCATGACTATTGAGTTCACGCATGGCTTAATCACAGCTTGTTTCACACAGGTG
This sequence comes from Escarpia spicata, assembly GCA_963995525.1. Lineage (NCBI taxonomy): Eukaryota > Metazoa > Annelida > Polychaeta > Sabellida > Siboglinidae > Escarpia > Escarpia spicata. The sequence continues at coordinate 55,402,411 of OZ023208.1, forward strand.
CACCCTGATATTAAAACTGTTAAATCGTAAAACAGTCACTTCAACTTACTAAAATCATGAAGTCCGATAGAATCTTGGTGCTTTCGTGGAGTTGTGTGCGAAAATGTAGAGCTGTATATCGGTTAGAACTTGTACAATTTGCCCTATTTTCACAGAGCAAGGCAATCGCAACGTCTACTGCAATCCTGTTTGTGCATTGTTCTGTTATGAGATGGTATTTCGTTCCTGCATATTTCAGTCATGTATTGATGAAATAATCATACAAACTATGAAATTGTGACATGTTCGTAATACAGTACAGCTTACGTATTCGCGATGAGCAAACGAGCCGAGGAAGCAGCTTTAATTAATGTTCCGTGTGCTCAGAAAGTCTAAAGAAAATTTGACGTTAAATTTTCTATCCATCCCAGCAAAATCTGTAATGGTCGCCTATGCAAAATGTAAATGTTGTCTGTCACCATATACTGTCCCTCTTCGCGTGCAACGTCTTCTGCCTTTCAGTCGACCCATCAAGGAGCCAGCCTTCTGACATCACCACCGCTCTTCAGCAAGCCGCTATTTCCGGTGACGTACTCCCACGACCAGTACGCCCTCGGCTGGGTCGCTGGCTACTACAGAGGTCAGACTGGTATCTGCTTATAACACCCGAACACAAGTAACACACATCCAGTGTGACGTTTTCGCAAACGCGTCCGAACTGACTCTTGTCATAGACGACACACTACAATTATTCACATGTGATCTCGCACAACAAAGTCGCTATTACGTTGCCAAATTGTGAAACCGAAAGTTGTGCTTTTTTTATTGCACATAATAAGCTTTAAAATGATACCCATTTATTGAATTATGTTTTGAAGAATAGAAGGTTTCAAAATTGAGCCAGTGCGACTTACAACCCAGTTCGCGTGCAGAATAGGTCAGTGCAACTAATAACCCAGTCAGCGTGCATAATAGGTCAGTGCGACTTGCAACCCAGTTCGCGTGCAGAATAGGTCAGTGCGACTAACAACCCAGTTAGCGTGCATAATAGGTCAGTGCGACTTGCAACCCAGTTAGCGTGCAGAATAGGTCAGTGCGACTTGCAACCCAGTTCGCGTGCAGAATAGGTCAGTGCGACTTACAACCCAGTTCGCGTGCAGAATAGGTCAGTGCGACTTGCAACCCAGTTCGCGTGCAGAATAGGTCAGTGCGACTTGCAACCCAGTTCGCGTGCAGAATAGGTCAGTGCGACTTCCAATCCAGTTCGCGTGCAGAATAGGTCAGTGCGACTTGCGACCCAGTTCGCGTGCAGAATAGGTCAATGCGACTTGCAACCCAGTTGGCGTGCAGAATAGGTCAGTGCGACTTGCAACCCAGTTGGCGTGCAGAATAGGTCAGTGCGATTTACAACCCAGTTCGCTGTGGCCGGTCACCTATATTTGTTATTGTAGCATTATCGACATTTTGACAAAATGCATGTAAGGTATTAGAATGTATACATGAAAGATCACCGATAAACAACTGAAACCTAATTATACATAAATATTATAAAGAATGTTAAGAATATTGAGGAAATTAGGCCATGCAGAAGGACTTCACACTAATCCAGGGTCTCCTGTTATGTAAACGCATGGGGTAACAAATACACAAAAAGCCAGTTTTTCACCAAGCGTAAAATTATGATTCCTAATTGTAGTCACTCAGAGGTGACAGACGCAGACACAATACTAGTGAATGAACGGGGTGACGATAATTTAACAATTATGAGCACATTAGTTAAGTCATATAAAATAATTCATGATTTATCCTCAGAATTTTGTTAAAAAGTAAGATGAGCCCCCGCGTAATCATATGGGGCCTTCTTCATTGTGAACATATAACCCCACATGAAATTGGGGCGCCCCTGGAGTCTGAATTGGCAAAATGTGAACCCCCCATTGTGAAAAACTGGCTATGAGCCTGGCAAATACTTCGGGAAACAAAATGATAAATCAAGTATTCCTACACATTTCAAGCTCAATACTGACTTAATTAATGACCCTGATCAAATTTGGAATACATTTTGTAATTTCTTTACAGACATTGGGCTGATTTACGCAAAAGCAATCCCTAAGTCCCAAACCAATTTTATCGCTTACCTTAACAAAAACATGTTAAAAGTATGAATAGTATGTTTATGAATCCCACTGATGAAAGTAAAGTCAACCAAATAATAAAGTCTCTTCAACCCAAGAAAAGTTGTAGGTCTGACAATTTTAGTCCGTACTTTATAAAACAAATTTGTGAAGGAGTGTATCTACCAATAGCTATTCTTGTAAATAAGTCTAAGTGAGGGACTTGTACAAGACGAATTAAAAATTGCTAAAATTATACCAGTCTACAAATCAAAAGCTAAAAATTAATTTTGTAACTATAGACCTATATCTTTACTTCCCGCTATTTCAAAGTTATTAGGAAGGGTTGTATGCAAAAGTACCTATACCCTTTTAACAAATAACAACATCTTAAATAATAATCAATATGGTTTCCGATCGAAACAGTCCACCGTTAATGCGGCATCTACATTAATCTATGATGTTGTAAATGCGTTAGAAAAAAATCAGTCATCTGTGTATTTCTTGATTTAAGTAAGGCATTCGATATCATAGACCATCAGATTTTATTACATAAGTTAGATTATTACGGAATAAGAGGTACCCCTCTTAATTGGTTGAGGAGCTCTCTTACAAATAGAACACAACACCATGTAAGCTGTAGCAAAATAACAAAATATCACATTCCGTGTGCCGCAATTCTTGGTCCACTTTTATTTATATTTATTATTGATGATCTCCCCTTTGTCTGAAGCAAAGTAAAGCAGTATTACTTGCTGATAACACCACGGCATATATGGACGGAAGTCATATTAGTAAACTTTACAATGACATGAATAAAGAACATCAAGTATTAGCTGACTGGTTTCATGCTAATAACGTCTCATTAAATGTATCCCAATGAAAATATACGTTGTTTTCTAGATCACGACATCTACTTAGTGAACAAATCACGTTAAAGATGTCAGATCAGTTAATTCAGCCGACCCATTATGTAAACTGTCTAGTCCTTCTTATTGATGATAAACGTGACTGGCATGAACACATAGATGTCTGCAGAAAAAAATGTCAAGTGCTCTATATGTTATAAATAAAGTGAATCGCTTTCTTCCTGTAGAATCCCCAAAGACAATTTACTATGCATTAGTATATCTATATTTGACGTTATGGAATAATCCATTGGGGATCTACACATAAAAGCTACACAAAGATATTATTCATTATGCAGAACAAAATGTATCGTAATATTCTTCGAATTGATTTCCATGAGCATACTCATCCCCTGTTCACACATTTAAATGTACTAACATTTAAGGAGGATATTTATGAAATAGAAATTGCGAAATTTATGTATAATTATTGTGATAACAATCTGCCAGTGTCGTTAGCTAATATTTGTACACTAACCTGTGATATTCACAATCATGACATAAGGCAACTTAGATATATTCGTCCAATCAGCAGTTATACCCTACGATCATCAAATACGTTATTATGTAATGGGCCGATAGTATGAAATAATAGTTCTCCTGATATTCAAAATAAACCTAATATTACCAGCTTCATATCTTCTCTAAAGTCGTGTGTCTTAAAACACTATGTCTGTGAAGATTCTACACCATATTAAATGTGTTATCACTATTATGTTTTTTATTATTTGATCATTTTAGACAGTTTATGAAAATACTATTACATATTACATTCTTATTACTAGATTGTCCTTCTGCAATATGGCAGTAGTGTTGTATATGTATGTGAAAATATTTATTTGGGTCTATCAACAACGTCACACTGTTAGTTGTTATTTATGAAAGTGTATTAGCTGGCTGCTTATGGTTATTAATTGCACATTGTATCTACAATTCAATTTACCATTATCAGTGGTTGGCAGCGAACTGTGATTCAAGTTATATTGTTTCTGTTATAACATTCTCTACCCATATCTACTGGTAACAGCGTTGGCTCTGCTGCCAACCAGGAATTCTATAGATCGTATACGCTTTGTCTCTCATTGATCTTCTGTATTATTCATTTCCAAAATAAGACACCTTACCTTGCCTCACCATTACCTATTTTAAGAGTGTTGCTGGAATTAGTAATTAATAGGCTCTATTAATGTACGATGGTGTATATAAACCACGATACGCATGTCAATGTCAGTAGTAAGCAAGCATTTTCTTGGCGACTAACGTCACAATCTAATTATGTGTATCTCCTGCGGTGACTAGGGGCTAGTAATTATCAAGTTCTCGTCAACACGACCACGCGAGGCCACGATGTTTACAGTACTCTCAAACGGTAACACGCCGCCGCCATCATTAATTATATATGCGGAAACTCTTACAGACTCCGATCTTAAATTAGCTCATACGTCACATTCTCGTATTCTAGCAGTTCGCTATGAGCGTAACCATCGAACCAGCGCTATTCGAGTAAAGTGGTGGCTCCTCATAATGGAGTCTGAATTATCGAGGCTAGAATAAAACATGCATGAGGGATAGGTTCAACATTTTGTATTTCTCCAGTGTATCGAACGGATCTCATTGACATCCATGTTAAGTCTCCTGCATTCACCGGGAAACTCCCGGAAATCCATCAAATCTCCCGATCTCCTGGAAAGGAGAACCAATTTCCTGGATTGTCAGTGAAACCAAAACTATTTTTTTTCTATCTTATTTTCCGAACTCGGTATGGCCTAATTGGGTTTTATTTCCGGCTGACTCGAGTATGTTTTTCTGGGTGAAAAGAAAGTGTTCAATACTAGTCAATACCTTTGCCCCCGTGTCAGTGAGTTAATTGCAATCGATCAGACACTGAGCTAAATCTCATGAATACGGACTTTGGACCAAGGCCGCTCGGACAACAAAGCGAAAAGGGGTTGTTTAAATCATGCATTGCGTTGACTAGACAACAACTCTTTAACTAAAACCTTCTTGGGTCCTGCCTGTAGTTGGTATTGCATATAAGCTTTAGAGGAGCACCGTGAGCTGCGCTTGCGGTTCCCTATCCCACAGTCAGCCTGCCGATCTTGTAGAACGAAGTGTAATCCGTTTCAGTCTATACTCAACTAATGTCAGTCGATCCGTCTACACTATGTGCACGTTTTATTTCTTAATATTATATTTGTAATTGTTGGAACTGGAACACATTATAAATAAAAAAATGCATTTTATAACATCAAATGCTCCACCAGCAAGGCCAAATGTCACAAATAGTATCTTCATCACGCATGCCTCCGTCACCCAGGCCATTGTAACAAATTTCAAAGAAAATACAATGCTAAATTCTCGTTCTTATACTTGTGAATATTGTATTTGTTTGTAATAATATAATACAATATTTGTAATAAAAGAAGATGTATTTACTGCCTATATGCAAGGTTCTTTGCACCATACAATTATATATTTAATGTATGAACACATATGCGTAGAACATTATAAGAAATGTTTATAATAAAAGAAGATGTATTTACTGCCTATATGCAAGGTTCTTTGCACCATAAAATTAGATATTTAATGTATGAACACATATGCATAGAACATTATAAGAAATGTTTAAGAAATATTTATATAATTTATTATATATATTGAAAATATACAATTATAGTAAGATACATGACGTACGTTCTGAAATATTAAGATAATTACATAGACATTTATAATACATTAAAATGATTTTAAACATTATACAATAAAATAACTAATGATGTCCTTCAGGTTACCGCATCAGCGACCACAGCGGCAGTCAGGGCGGCTACAAGTCGTTGCTGACTCTGATCCCGGCTGAGAACATCGGCGTCTACACCGCAGTGAGTCAGGACGACACCATCGTCCGCTACCTCGTTCACGTATTCATCGCCGACCTCCTGCTGGGGGAAGAACCGTGGGTGAACGCCTCCTGGGCCTGCTCCGTGAAATCGAACACGATACAACGTACGGGTGCGGGATGGGACTCGATGATGACGCCTGCTCGACCAGGAGGTGTGGATAAAAATAAAAGGGACGAGGATCCAGTCGTGATTGCAGGTGACCTCAACGATGGCGATGATCATGGTGAACAGATGACGTCGGAGGTCGTGGATTATATAAACAAGTCTAAGAAGATTGTCCAATCACCGACCGTATTGAATAATACTGTGGGAAGAGATACATACGTGAAACCTGCAAAGAAGATGTCTGCGTCGTATTCGAAATATGCCGGGCGCTATGGGAATATTGCATACGGCAATATAAGTATAGACATAGAAGAAAACAATGCAACCGGTGACAACAAAAACGATGTCGTACTCATGATGCGCTATGGTCCGATGGTAAAGTGGAGGCTGGAAGCGGTAGGGTTGAGTCACGTGTTCAAGGCGCATGGACAGGAGCCGTTCTGGTACTGGCGAATGTTCGTGTGGTTCCAGGTAAATCTTACGATGGCCAATCACGTGACAGTCATGTTCGATGCCGAAACTCCGCCGCTGTTTTCGCGAGACTTGACCTTGACAGACGCTGCAGCATCGATCTCGACTCCTTAAGTTATGTACATGGTGGCCTGCATAAAAACGGCTTGTGTATGAATTAAGCGCGAAGAATTGTCAATATCACAGTTTCGTGCTGTTTTTTCGGGCTATCCGTTGGTTTACAGGATAGTAGCTTCACAAGTGTTTTTCTGTCAGAGCCGCGCGTACTTGGGTGAGGAGAACAACATGTGAAATGCAATGTTGGCTGCAGATGGGCAGTTCGTCTCTGAAGAAAGAGCTAGTCCTTGGGACTTGGTCGATGAGGAGGAACGGCATTGCCTTTTGCTGACCGACTTACTTCCTTTACCGTCAATATAATTATGAACTGAATGGTTTTACTTGTTTTAAAATTACATTCAGTGAAAAATAAGGATACTTAATGTCATGCCTAGTGATCGACTGCCATAATTATATTCAATATCGGCGTTGTGTAAGAAACGTGTTTTCTTTTTTGTTATATTTATAGAATAGATATATGTGGACAGATACGTATTTTGATAAAGGTTAATTACACCAGCTTCGTTAACATATTGGAGCCTTGTGTGTGATTGGAACTGGTTCAAGTGTACTGTGTTACGGAATTGTGCGAGTTGGCTGTATTGCTACTGTGTTATCTGATCAGTTATGCTACTATTAATCATACATACGTTTTAAAACTTTGGCTTGGTGGTAATATGCCGCAGATTGTTGTGAAATGCTGGTGAATTATCTTGTGAAATTGCCTAGCTTAGTGTGTCGGTTATATTGTCAGTGTCTCACTACATGAAGTTCGTGATAAAATTATATTCTAAGATGGACATTTTGAGTTATTATTTAATAATATAATTATAATAATACTAAAATTACAATAATTATACAATTACAATATAATTACAATTATATATATATATATATATATATATATATATACAATCATCATCAACATCATTGTTGCAGCAGTAGTGCCCGGTGGTTGGGCGAAGGCTTCAGCAAGTCGTTTCCAGATCAGCCTGTCTTGTGCTATCTTCTGCCAGATGGTGCCTCAATTCCCAGTAGTCTAGTTTGTCTCTCCACCGTCTCGCCGTATACATATATATATATATGTTTTTAATCGATCTAGAGGAAGACCGGCGATATTATATATATTATATTATATATATATATACAATATGATATATATATATATACCTGTGTATACATATATATATATATATATATAATCTAATATAAAATAAATCATTTATAAGTTAACTACTACCGCGTGCTATCTGCCCTGTATTTTATATATATATAGTATGTACATCATGTATTTTATTTGTTTGGTAATTAATCATGTCTATTTAATTAGACAAACGAAATGTGGAATGTGTTCAGTTTGGTGATGGTATTATCAATGTATAGAAGAACAGGAGGTGTTGTGGTGCTGTTGAATACAAAACTAAAAAAGGCTCTCCAAAAACCTCGATTTGCACATCTCTTGAAGCTCGTCAAAAATCCACATTGAGACTCTACAAAACTTCGATTCTCACACTCCCTGGGGCTCGCAAAAACACTTTTAGCTTCATTTAACCCATGTCTTGAATTTTGTTTTACTGGGAGACAAACCATATGACTGCCCCCCCCAGAGAAATATCTGGGGAAGCTGGCCCTTTGCTCTCCACTGTTCCCTATGATCTGTGTCTCAAATTTCTGAATGTTTCCGCTAGTTCATTCTTTGCTTTGGTTTGGACACGATAACTATGCCCTGGAAACTCGATTCCCAAAGTTCCTCTTGGTCTAGCTTTATGAGTGCTCAACGAGGGATACATTGTAAATGCGTCCAGATTTTGTCATACACATTTCGGCGATTGCTTAAAACTTCCCCAAACAAGCAATCTTAAATACCCGGCAGCCTTATGCCAATCTCCCCTTTTTATCTGACACTAACTAGGAAGCTGACAACATTATTTTAAAGGATGTATTGTAGTAACAACATAGCATGTCGAACATGCGTTAGTAGGTACACATCACAATTCTACAGATTTTTTCACATTGCGTACTATTTACTATATTTTTAATTCGAATATATAAACATAAATATACACCATGCAAACCCAACCGTTAATACCTTACCCCGTTGTTGATGATGATAAGTTTGGTATAATATTACGTTTGTGTAAAGTCGGCTTTTACTAGATTTTACGTGACCTTAATATATTTATTCAAAATTCTAATGATTTGTGTATTCACTACTACTAAGGCATTATGGGCCTACTTATAACAATATCGACAGTGAAAGTCCAAACCAGCAGTTTAAACTGTCTTTTAATCGCTAGGCGGCGATACAGTCCAAACACGGTCGCTTTAATTGAGTCTATTTATAACCTTTCGACACATGTTCGGAGTTTGTACTGCGCCAGTGCGCTTGAGCAATATCTGCATTGCCATTGTTCGTCCACTCAGTACGGTGCATCGCGGTTCATCAGCGCTTTGCTCCGAAACGAAGTCATTGGATCCGTTTGCTCGGGGCTGGGACACCTTGTGTATTAGACACGAAGCCCGTGCTCGCTTCAGTGGTCAGAAAGTCACTAGTAGGTCAACCAGCTGTCGGGATGGCTTCGGTACGTCGGTGACACTCTCGCTAAGTCGCATGGATGTTGTCGCGAAGGCCGTGGGCCGGCTGTTCTCGAGTCGTTACCTGTTCATCACGAACACAGTCAGTTACGGCGTGCTCATGACGGCGGGTGACGCAGCTGTGCAGGGGATCGAGCGGATGGTGGCCCAATCGAAGGGCGAGCCACAGCCAGAGTACGACTGGCGACGAACGGGTAAGTGGTCGGCTTTACGTGGCTGTCGCAGGTGGCGTCAGGCTGAACGGTATCAACCGAATCTTTATTCGAGTGACGGCCGTGGGTAGTATTATACGTACGACGTCTAGGGTCGTTACTTTTGTAGGTGCCTACGCATGTGCGTGTGTCTATATGTAAGTACAGACGCATGAACGCGCGTATGCACTAACGCACACGCGCACGCGCACACACACACGTGCTTGCATTCAAATATAAACGATGGATACACAGTCATTTAGGTGACTTTGCCAGTCTTCCCTACAAAAACACCGTGGTAATCCGGCAGCATGGTGCATAGCTTATGTAAACATGCTTATCCCAAAACAAACATAAGTGAAAAGTGACGTAATGTCCAGGTGCCTGTTTTCAGGACCCACCAGATGACGATATATAGAGTAGGGATAGCTGTTATACCCATGAATAATTACACATAGATTAAACTGATACACAAGATTTACGTTAAATTGGTTTCAATCCGACATATGCAAAATAGTCCCTATTAAATTATTGACCTAAGAGCTAGACAGTCAGCATCGACACTAACACAGACCCGGCATCTTTTTTGAAGCTGTCGGGCCGCCAGTTTTCTTATTCAATCCATCGTGTTTCCGGTAACCCGACCTTAGCTAGAAAAATGAGACAACCCTAAAGCCAAATCTTGTTATTTTACATATCAATAAAAGTTCGTTTTTATTTCATTGTTGTTATAATTAATTAAACTACAGCAACTAAACCTCAGCCATGCGTATACGATGACATGTATGCAATGCCGAACTCATTTGTATCAGCCCGCGTGATTAGGGAATGGCGCGGGTCATTATGTATTCAATATTCACCCAATAAGCGGTCTTGTTACATGTTGACTACGGATGGCATGCAATCTCAACTGTCGTATGCATGATAAAACGCCAGTGCATATAATATTCCATAATGGAAAGACATCAAGGAAATTTGTTATACCTGTACTGTCAAACATTTGATAGCATTGCTAAAGACCATTGCTGCCGCGGTGGATCTTGTAATACAGCTGTGCCTTGGCGGAACGAGAGCATGTACTCTGGACAGCGTTCAAATTGTCGCACATCGACGCGTTGTTTACATCGGCATCGCCATTGCCCATCGTCAGACATAATGATAACGTACATGGGGTCAGGACACTGTTAGGCACGAAGCAAATATCTTGAAACAATTACTGAAAATACGTGTATGGCAAAACTACCGTTGAATGGAACAAACCGTTTTTGGATATTACAGACTTCTCATCAGTGTGCAAGTCCAAATCACAGCGACGGAACACATGTCTTATAAGGGGGGTGGGGTGCGTATGCCAGTAGTTAAGCCTCAATTTGAAAATATGTATGAAAATGAACCAATAACATTTCAGCAGGGTGATTCATCAATCGTTTTTTGTTTACTTCAGCTGACTAAACACATGTAAAGATGTTGTCACTGACCCTAATGAAGTCTGAGGACAGTGATTAGCTGGAGTCAGCCATAGCCAGAGCCTGTTATCAGATCTGTCTACTGACTGGACCTTCTGGCCAATCAAGCAAGTGGCATTGTTTTCTGAATGTCTGCTAATTAGGTTGTGTAATATTATGTAATTGAACTGCTTGAGACATCTGGCCTTTGAGGAATTCACACCCTAAGGTGACTTTTTGTTGATGTTTACCTTTGTAAATAGAGCACAAGGTCAAAAAATAAATACAAATTTGAATGTAACGTAACAACTGGCTGTATTGAATTTTCTTGTAAAACACATATTGGACTTTCTGGAAAACTGTATCAGGAGTTCATAGTGCCACCTGAGAACATTGTGCTGGATTACAAATTGTCCAACAGCGAAGTGCTGATTTTTCTGGTGGTGCCTTGTCAAGTTCGGTGGCACCTTTGAAATGTGTATAAAACACAAACACCTGGAGGGATTACAAAAAATACAATTGCTTGTAACATTGGTGCCTATAAAGTGTGTTGTTTTCAATTTTTTTTTCTCTCAAATCACCATGCCTATTTGGGGTCAGGACACTGTTAGACTTCCTGCTTGGTTACGAAAAAAAGTGCAGTATATTTTTTAGAAATGATTTTTTACAATATTCACTTGCTCTGACATAAGTGCATTTGAGTAGTCAGATTTCTAGATGTGATTGAAAAAGCTGTTGACAGTAAAATTGTGTCTTTTTAGCTGATTTTACTAAGCGGAAGGGTATTTGGCAGCAATTTGGCTAGTTGACACTTTAGCCGGATTACTGCCTGCACCCATTTGTAAATATTGACGGCTGTCATACATACATGCATTTTGTAAGAGCTAGAAATATTAGATTTTGAATAAACTTGACCAGCATGTCTATGAGATGATGTCAACGGCAGGTGAGAAGTTTAATACAGTTTCTAGGTCACGTTTTCTTACAATCAGACAAAACGTTAACATGGTCGCCAATTATATGGTATCGGCGTTCAGGTGCACACTTGTCATGGTATCATGTATGCCTGACCCTGGCAATACCGGCGTTAGCGTTGAGCCACAGGCACAGCCAACACCAATCAATGCTTTTGGTGTGCTGAGGACAGCCAGCTAAAGTTTCAAGGCCCGAGCTGATAATACTTAATAGGTCGGTGACATCTTAGATTTTGGGTTAATAGCAGACTGAAGAATGATACCATGATTAAAAACATTCAGTTAAACTTTAGTTTGCGTTCTGACTTCTTACGGTCACTATAATTTTGTAAACGATTTGGACAAATAAGAACTTCGGAAAAGTCAGCACGCCGTCGCTGCAAGCGTACCTTTGTGGACTTCTTGTGAAACGACAAGCACCTCGGTATCAACTTTTTACAAAATTCAATTGCAACTTTTTTGGGCGGGCCAGTAACGTTTAAAATCTACTGTCCCTTTGGGCCAGTGAATAAAAAACTTAATGTCAAGGCCTGACAATGCATCACGATTACCACAGTGATATGCCTACAGTGTACAGTTCTATCCAGCACCTGGAATAAACACATTTACGCAACCACCAGACTAATTAATGCATGGCGTGTTTACTGTCGCGCCGGCCTTGATGGTAGTGTTTTTGTCCACTTTGTTTATTCAATGATGCACTCGTGTCCACCCATTAGGCACAACGCAAACTATCTCACCAATTAACAATTTCATGTGTGATCAAGTAACCGTGATATTTTATATCAGTATTTGAATTTACAGGAACACAATTATGTAATTTGTTATACGTCCTTTTTCCCAGTTATATACAGTCTAAGCCATGCTTTTTTAACAATGTTAACTTAATGGCCGACAACCAGGCCAGTTTCCGGTGTACGTAATAGCGGCTGGTGTAACATGTAAAAGGTCGGCGACTATCATGTTCCATTTGGGTGTTTTTTAATCGCAAACAGCTTAAACAATCGTCGCCCGTTAGTCACGCAATATTTTTTCTACGCAGCACTAAACTTACACATTAGGGCGCAGCTGTGTTAGACACAAAATAATGTTGCATAACTGGGTGTGTTGCGCTAATAAAGTAGCTACTGACTTGAGGAGTCGTTCACAATAATTATTGCCGTCATATGCCTATTCGTACATAGCGCATTAATTCACAGACCCCCACCCTACCCCTGATTTAGTTGGCCATATTATATATGTCAATAATTTTTCAGATTTAAAGTCAAATAGCAAAATTCGCTTAACAACAACCATCATCATATTTAAATTTTTTTTTTTACAATCACTGGTATGCAAATCACATGCGACCGGCATTTTTATAATTAATACGTACCCCTACGCTCTGTACGAACAGATAAAAGCCAACTAATGTGAACGGCCTCTAAAACAGAACTGTTTTCTGTGATTCACCGGAGGTTTATAAATAAAGAGACACAATTGATCGTATCGTACCAAGATGCGAATCATTGTTACCCAGAGCACAGTAATATTCATAAAATATTCTGATAAAATATTTATTATTCGTGCAGCGGCTGCTGCTCCGGCCACAAACCAATAATGCGACAACCACCGTGTTATATATCGCACGGGAAACTGGCAACTGTGTGTGTGTGTGTGTGTGTGTGTGTGTGTGTGTGTGTGTGTGTGTGTGTGTGTGTGTGTGTGTGTGTGTGTGTGTGTGTGTGTGTGTGTGTGTGTGTGTGTGTGTGTGTGTGCGCGTGTGTAAATGTGTACGTGTCGTGTGAGCTTGCGTACGCGCTGTGCTGTCATATTACAGTTTCTTATTTCTCGCCACACCCGAACGACTAGTTCTGCGCTTGAGTTAACGGTGTCCGTTGCCATTGCAGGTTGTCTCGGCGGTACTGGCCTGCTGATGGGCCCTTTCAACCACGTGTGGTATTCCTTCCTAGACCGTGTCCTGCCAGGCTCCAACACCGCAACTGTCGTAAGAAAAATCCTCTCAGACCAACTGATCGCTTCGCCATTCTTCGCGTTCGCCTTCTTCGCGGGTAAGTTGTGTTGTAGTGTAGTAGTGGGGGGGGGGGGGTGGGGGGGGGGGGGTTGCTGGACACTGATAAGTCACTAAACCACTGAAAATAATATGTTAAATGCCAGTTCTGGTTGGAAAAACGTTATAATTAAGCTTGTTATTCTGTAGCCACGAAGTGTTATTATTAGACCTTGCACTATCTGTTGTCAATTGAGAATTGTTTTTATTCAGAAAAACTTCATTATACTAGCACATTCCTATATATTAGCTTTCACCCAACCGTGAAGCTACAAACCAAAGACAGCCGCTATCATCATTACAAAGTCTTGGACCTGACGTCACGTGGGGAAAGCTTGAACACTCAATACGTCCACAGAAAATGTAACTAAATCTAACTACCGTTTTAAAGATATCGCCAGTGTGTAGGAAGCGAACGTACATAGAAAGTGCTCGACATATGGGAGGAGATTCACTTGAATGCCTTTGAGTTAGCGTATTAGTATTTATATGTGTAACCGTATACCTGAACGATAAACGCTAACACAAGCCAACCGATGAAGTTCGACTCGTGATTTCGTCTGTCTCTTGTAAACTGTCAAAACGTCCAGCATACGTGTACTTTCTACTTTCGATATTTTACACGAAAATTCCGAAAATCGAAGTCCGTCACAGATTCTTCCTTTCCGTTTATATACTTTTGATATCGTTAACGGACGAAAGAAAAAAGCAGACGCGCACTTTCCTCTTTAGAGAACCTTCCCCACAAGAAACCGGAAACACGTGATAGTATTATAAAGACAAGCGAATGTCGTTTCGCTCGGCGTTTGATACATGTGTATTTTGTGCTTTACATTTTGGAACTTCGGCATCTAATATATTAACATAATATATAATCAGAAATAAACTAAAATGTTTGTATAAATGTAATATTATATAACGAACGACGTGTTTCAATCTGCTGTATCGCTAATGTCATAACAGGTACCGGGACATTAGAAGGCCAACCAGTACGTGATACGCTTGTCGAATTCAAGAAGAAATTCTGGGCCGTCTACAAGGTAAGTCTCCGAGAGAATAGTCTAGTATGATACATAGCGGTAGTATAAATTTATTATAATTAATATTACAATGACATGATGCGATGCGTATATATATATATATATATATATATATATATATATATATATATATATATATATATATATATATATATATGTATATATATATGTATATATATATATGTATATATATATATATATATGTATATGTATATATATATATATATATGTATATATATATACACATACGCATCGCATCATGTTGGTCGGGATGTAGATCACTGGACTGTATGGCCACAAAGACCTTCGCTTCGTGGTGACATACACAGTTCGGATGTATCTAATGCCAAATAGTGTTCGCTTCGTCGAAATTACTCACTGCCTGAGATCGAAGTCTAACCGTTGTTGTGATCGTTTGTAGGCCGATTGGACACTATGGCCCGCAGCCCAGGCTATCAACTTCTACTTCCTTCCCCCTCAGTTCCGCGTCGTATACGTCGCCGTGGTCACGTGTGCGTGGGACGGGTTCCTCTCCTACATCAAACACGAGGTAGGACAAAACTCCGGTTATACGAGCGATTAATTTTTCAATTGTCGGGATGCATCCAACCAGTCGAACACGTCATTGAAGGAAAACGAACAGTCGCGTCCTTTTGTTTGGACAGTGATGTGTCACCCGACTATTGGACAGTTAATCGCTCGTGAAAACGGGCAGTTAGAAGACTTGAGCAGTGTAGATGGAGTTGTAGGAAACCCATTGCTGGCAATGCGATAAGCGAGTTAGTGGCTAGAACAGCTTAAAGATGCAAGCTGGTTTGAAAATGGTCACTGGCGTCTGATTTTGTTCCAAAATAGACCACCGACAGTACCATTTCTGACGTAGTTCAGTATTACTGATTTTGTGTGTTGTTAACTCAAAATACATTGTATTATGCTGTGGTACATATAAAGCGGTACGCCGACATTTTGTAAATTTGGTTTTCATTGTCTATTAACCTGATATGGGCAGCAGTGGTTGTGGTCACAGGCTGCTGTAAATGCCTATACTTTACACAAACTTACACGGCGCGTAGATTTTAGAGAATGAGTTTAACATAACACATAGCAATTATTGAAAAATAAAAAATTCTTATGTCTACAAAGTGCACGTTTCTTTGTTAGTGTTCATAAAAGAAACTGTAGCATTCGCCTTGGTAAAGCGGTGTATATGTCGAGGTGAAATGATATATAACAGTCACGACTTTTGCAGAGCAACAATTCGACAGAATCCACAGAAGAAGCGACTCAAACGAATGTAAGGAAGAACGGACAGAATGAGCTACGACCAAGCTGACCTTAGACTATTGTAGACAGGCTGTCACTATTTGTTCGGATTTGTACATACATAGTAGATTATACATTATTGGAATGTGTTCAATGCTGCAACAATACTTTGCTTTGTGGAGTTCGCCTCAGGTGAATGAGTCTTGTACACTTAACAGTTCTTGTTACGTTGACGCGATTTACGGATTAGGCCTTCTGATCTTAACCATTATTGGTCATTTCGGAACACCTGTTATGGCAAACTGTCAACTTTATCATTCTTACTATTGAAATGTGTTCAGTAACATGGCAGTGGTCCGAAATGTGCTTTCGACTACTATTATTTAGGTGTACATTTTACCTATATATCGCCAGCTATGAGTGACAAGAAGTACACGAGCACACAGAATATACAGATCTGGGATGATTGTGTAATCGTGTCAGATGTGTAAATATCGGGGCAAAATGTTAAATATAGGTTGAAGGCGACGGTTTTATCCACTCCATGGCACACGATTGTTTCTCGAATGGTGATTACCCCCAACAGTACGTCTGTCTATCAACGCCGTACCCAAATTACGCTTTTATAATGTATGCTTTTATAAATGTCATTTACGCAGGGTTGCTATGACAATAAAACCTGGTGTTTATGAACAATGTGTCAAATGTTTTATTAATATCTTAGGAGGTCAGCACACTGATAGTTTTCCCATTGGCGACCATGTTAACGTGTTGTGTGATTATAAGAAAACTACAAAATTTCTTCTCACCTGCTATTATTATCATCTCATTGACATGCTAGTCGAGTTTAGTCAAAATATATAATATTTCTAGCTCTCGTAAAATGCCTGTATGTGTGACACCCGTCAATATTTACGAATGGATGTAGGCAGTAATACGGCTATAGGGTCTACTAGCCAAATTGCTGGCAAATATCCTTCCGCTTAGTAAAATCAGCTAAAAATACACAATTTTACTGTCAACAGCTTCTACAATCACATCTAGAAATCTGACTACGCAAATGCACTTATGTCAGAGCAGGAGAATATTGTAAAAAAAAAAATTTCCCAAAAAGATACTGCACTTTTTCGTCTGTAACCAAGCAGGAAGTCTAACAGTGTCCTGACCCCTTAGGTAAGTCACATAATAAGAGCTCGGCTCACCAGTCAGGAAAACGACATGTATAGCGACATCGATTGTAAGTGATGGTTTGTTCGGTAGGTGGCGCCATTGTGCGTGATTTACTTGCTCATCAGACAGCGAGAATCCGCTGCAAAATTGCAGGATTCAAATAGAGAGTTATCTACTACTAACCTGAGCAATAAGCCAATGACTGATTGCAATCCTAACTAGGTAGAATAATACAATTAACCCTAATATAAAATGAATTTTAGCGATTACACAATTAAACATAGAAACTCACCTTCAACGTTCTACCACCATCGGTTGTGTTCATCAGGAAATGGTGTTTTTGTTCCTCTGTTCGATCAGATCGTGACTTAGTCTGTAACCCCCTTATCTCCGTTCATCTTTGGTCTTGTTTAAGCGGGAACCAGGTGGTCTCCCTTATCCATCGGGCACACCTTTCTCTGGCCGATCACTCTGGCACCCTTTCAGCCTGTTACGTGATGGTAACTACAGACGCCTGCTTTAATTGTTGTCGCCAGATGGCATCACTTTATTTTGGAGACGCACGCATACAATGAGTGCTATTGTATTAGTGTTTTGACAATGTAATTATGTTTCTAACAGTGTTTCAAAAATAAAACGTTAGAATAACAGTTTACGAGAAATGTTACTATTATGTGATTTTAAATCGTAACTTAAACAGGTACAGTTACTGCGTTATGTTATTGTTTGACTTGCGTCAATACATTCGAAGAGATGGTTCGAAAACGTGGTAAAAAGTTGGAAAGTTTATATTTAATTGATAACTCAAAACGACAGCCAATTTAATTGGTTATGTGACCGGGTGTTGAGGTAATATGGAACGTCAATCCGGGTGTTGGAGGGAGACAGAAAGTCAGACAGGTATTGGGCTAAGAGAGAACATCGAACAGGGTGTTGGGATACGAGATAAAGATGGATCAGGTGTTCGGGTAAGTTGCAATATAGGACCAGGTGTTGGGGTAAGACAGACCATCGGACAGGATGTTGGTTAAGAGAGAACATTGTATGGGGTGTTGGAATAAGGGAAACATCGGAGAGGGTGTTGGGGTAAGATAAAACATCGAACAGTATGCTGGTATAACATAAAAACATCGGACAGGATGTTGGGATAAGAGGGAACATCGGACAGGATGTTGGAATAAGAGAGAACATCGGATAGGGTGTTGGGATAAGAGAGAACATCGGAGAGGATGTTGGGGTAAGAAGGAACACCGGACATGGTGTTGGATAAGAGAGAACATCGGAGAGGGTGATGGGATAAGAGAGAACATCGGACAGGGTGATGGGATAAGATAGAACATCGGACAGGATATTGGGATAAGAGAGAACATCGGACAGGGTGTTGGGATAAGAGAGAGCATCGGACAGGATGTTGGGATAACAGAGAACATTGGACAGCATGTTGGGATGAGAGAGAACATTTGATAAGTGTTGGGATAAGAGAGAACATCGGACAGGGTGTTGGGGTTAGAAACAAACATCAGACAGGATGTTGGGATAACAGAAAAAAATTTGATAAACTGTTGGGGTAAGATGAAACATCGGACAGGGAGTTGGGGTAAGATGGAAAAACTGGGTCCAGGGACGAGGTGAGATGAGCACATTGATCCAACAGTTGTGGTAAGATGGGAACATTGGTACGTTGGTTCAGGTAAGATAGAATATCTGACCTGGTATTGAGATAACATGGACTCTCTGACGGGTAGTTGAGAAAAGATGGGAACATTAATCTGAGAATTGAGGTAAGGTGGAACATCTTACTGGGTATTGGTATAAGGCAGGAACATATTTTATTTTAATTTACAAAGTTGTTGTTTAATGATAAGGGCATTTCGTCGATCTTCGAGATGGGGATTTCGGTTTTTGAAGCACTACCTCACAACGCCGAAACATGCACACTATGCTACACACACATCTCAAAATCGTGACTCTCGCTTTAGGTATTTTCGGGGCCATGACGGTCCCTTCATCAGCGTCGTTAGGAGCTGTTTCCTGTTTTCAGGTGACGACGTAGGTGACATGAAAATAGCTACCAGAAACGCCTGTTGTGGTTCTTGTAGCGTAGTCACAAATGATGTCTAACGTCATTACTCAGAGATAAATATGAAATTACGTCAGGATATTGATGTGCAATCATGCGAAACATGTATACCGATCGTTGTACCATTCTATCCAGCTTTAATCCACCAGAATGATATAGAAACACATTTATTCAATATAATAGTGCAGCAGCTTGTTTCACAAGGCAAACGGATTTACACCTCGCGTCGTTGGCGTGAACGGACCAGGGTATCTGAGGTGACCATTGATCGGCCGAGTTTCCATTGCTAATCGGAAGCGGGGAACATGTCCAACCAAAATGACACCTCTCCTCGAGCCACGGGTAGCAGCAGCGGCGGCAGCAGCAGCAGCAGCAGCAGCAGCAGCAGCAGCAGCAGCAGCAGCAGCAGCAGCAGCAGCAGCAGCAGCAGCAGCAGCAGCAGCAACAACAACAGCAGCAGTAGTAGTAGTTGTAACAGTAGCTGGCATATCGACATATTCACGTGTTGATTGTTTATTTATTTATGTTGCTGTCTTCAGTAATGTTTATCTACTGATTCTGTAACTGCTAGCAGAGTTAACACATTGGACAACAAAAATTGACCAATATCGGAGAAGGAGTGGTTACGTCGATGCAACAGATCTTGGATTATCAAAAATGTAAAGCGCCAATGGCCATCTGTTTTGCTCTGGTTGGCAATCTTGCTAAACATTACGACAGTTCCTAACCTAGGCCTACATGTATACGGGCAATTACCGTTAATGGGATGGATATTGCTGGTCGGACAACCATTTTGTATGTTGGAGGCCGTCCCACCTGATTCCCGGAATCCAAACCAAACAAGCCTGCAAATGGGTTGACGTGTAAACAAGTACCTATCTTACTTACAACTAAGGGTGACTAACGGGGATAGTTTTATTATCGCGGTAACTGCAATTACTGTTGCAATAGTATTCCGATTGAATCGTAACTATCACGATACTATCGCTGCATCACGGATGTTAAAATTAATATGTTGATGTTCCAAATTCATTTGATGTGCGAATATCGAAAGTGCAATCCAAGACTAAAATTTACGGTGGGCGCCATCGCTTGGAATTGGAGTCAGTTTATTCACAATAGCGATCCGTGAATGATGCTGATTTGATCGACAATTGTTGACGTTGGGTCGTTGGACTCGGTAAATAAGAACACATTACGTAATGAATGTGGAAAACCACGTCTGTGAATAGTATTACAGCAACACAAGTAAACCTGCTGATGTATTTGGTGTTTAGTTCACGGTGCTATCGCCAATGACTATCGATATTTACTATCGGTAGTATTGCATCGCCACATCGATTATATCGATAGCTCGATGGTTATTTTACATATTTATTTGCAACAACTGGGTGAACTGAGCTCCTCAGCAACCCTGGTGAGCGAGCGCGTGACGGGATTTCTATCAGACTTGTCAATGGGTTACCCTAGCAGTGCACTCAAGCTTAAACAATCTGAATACTAAACTTACCTGATAAGGGGGCTTTTGTAAGTTAATAGCTCCAACTGCAACCGACACTATTGATCAGACACTGCTAATTGCCGACAATGTACAGCACTATTGACACGGTGCAAAATAAAATAATTTCGTTCACCAATATCAAACACATCTGCCACTGCTAAATGTCATATTTGCACAAATCAAACGTCTAGTGGCATTTCATTCATACGTGAGGGCTTTGTAGATGTTTGTTCTTCAGCGAACCGCTGACGACTGGGAGCAGCCGAGTTCTGACGACATTGTAAATTATACGCCTATAACGGTAAAATATTCATTCAAGGACAATACAGATTGTGTAGAATAGTACGTGGCCCACAAAACTGAGTATATGTGCAAATAACAAATGCAGTGGATATGGCAAGTGTCATTATTACAGGTGTATTACTATTCAGAATGTATTATTGTATATTTATAATACGTCATGTGTCCTGAAAGGGAGACCGATTCAAAGGGAAAACAATTTATTTTACCATAACCACATAAGTAGAAAGGCATGCTGTCTGCGTTAGCATTCCTAAGCCCGTGTAAACAAATATTTGTTAAATTACAACTATCAAGGTTGATGATACCACTGGACACGATCATCGTATGGCATTATTTACATCTACCGCCTACGTTGGCCACTTACGTATTCGAAACGTACAAATATATTAAGAAGATATTCCGTCGTAGAAGAAGGCGGTGTGTTAATTATTCAATGAACAACGAGTACCGGAAACGTAATATTATGTTAATCAACAGGAAAATGTTAGCGTTCTGGAAAGTAATTAAGAAGCGTAGAATGTTAAAATGTTAAATCATATCTATGTGTCGCAGATTTTAGTGAATTCTATGGTAACACTATGCAAG
Source organism: Escarpia spicata (assembly GCA_963995525.1). Classification (NCBI taxonomy): domain Eukaryota; kingdom Metazoa; phylum Annelida; class Polychaeta; order Sabellida; family Siboglinidae; genus Escarpia; species Escarpia spicata. The sequence continues at coordinate 55,424,181 of OZ023208.1, forward strand.
TTTTACCAGACAGCAGTGATGAACAAAACCGTGATAAGGAAATGGTAGAGCAATATTTTAATGATAATTTTTATACGATGGATACACAAACTGTAGATCAGGAAAAAGTCAACAAGCTTATATCTAACCTTCAAAAGGGGAAATCTCCCGGTCTCGATGGTATAACTGCTGAGCATCTTATTTATGGCAAATCCCCTTTACCGTGTTCACTGCTTGTGTCGCTGTATACTGTTCTTCTATCCAGGGCATGCGTACCGACATTATTCACCACTGGTTTAATTGTTCCCGTATTAACGAAACCTACGCTTAACCCAAACATTGCAAAGAACTATCGGCCAACTACAAAAAAGTTCTATACACACCAAGGTTGTAGAGGCACTGACTGTACCACATACTAATATATATGATAACCAGTTTGGTTTCCGGGAGAACAGAGGTACAACATTTGCATGTTATTTACTTAATGATATTACATCTTATTTTAAGTCACAAAACAGCCCAGTGTTCGTAGCCGCCCTTGATGCTGACACATATTTCGATTCATTCTATATGTCACGTGTCATTGTTTTTAAAGTTAATTCATGTTCTACCTGTACACCAGTGGCTACTGTTGTATAATTGGTACAACAAGCTGACGGCTATGGTCAAATGGTATGGTTTCTGTAGTCAATGTTTGTGTGTAACTCGTGGTACTGGACAAGGAAGCATTCTTTTGTCATATCTGTTTAAAATTTTTATTAATCAACTTTTATTAGACTTGAATGACTGTGATGCAGACGGCAGAATAGGTGATACATTGATCAATTCTATGGCATATGCCGACGATACTACCCTGTTGTCCACACACACGTCTACAAAACCTAATTGATATATGTGTTGTATAAAAAAAAAATGGCGATTCAAATTTGGGGTTGAAAAATCGAAGTGCACGGTTTTTGGTAAATGTCCCATGTACCAAGAACCAAAGTGGAGGCTTGGTGACAATTGTTTATGTAATGAAGAATCATTTGATATACTCGGCAATGTGTTTAATCGTGATGGTAATAACGCCACCCATGTAAACAGCAGATTAACAAAATGTTGACAATCGCTTTTTGGGCTTGGTACTGCTGGTATGTTATACCCAAGAACTACTCCTGCTGTTTAAGGGTATCTTAATTAATGCATATGTGTCAACCTACATTAACATATGGATAGAAATGTATGAGCAACTCCGGCATCGCGTTTGCGTCGACTTGTATCTGTACAGGGTAAATTAATTATACAAAGTCTTGGACTAGGTAAAGCCCTAAACCTAAACATCGATAAGGTCCAGGATATTGTAAACAGAAATGTGTTATCCTTATATAATAGAATATTTAAAGTGGAAAGTCCTGCGCGCCGACTGATACAGCATATGTTGTCTCGTGTTAGTTTATGCCATAACGGTACCTAGGACTCTACTGGACAGGGTCGTATCCATGGCCGAGTCACCCACTAAACGAGCTTTTAATAATCACATCAGACCTATAACTAGTGTGCCTAGCAGTAATCGTCATGCTCAGCTAGACACTTTTATAATCCACTAAGCCACATGAACATCGTTTAGTCTACATCGTAACCACTGCATTCTGTATTTTAACAAATACGTTATACTGACGGTACATATTATTTCACGTCATTTTATGTATTGCCGCTAGTCACTTAAAGGTCATTTTACTATTATCGTGTCTTTCATATGTGAATGTATATATATATATATATACATATATATATATATATACATGTGTGTGTATATATATGTGTGTGTGTGTGTGTGCGTGTGCGTGTGCGTGTGCGTGTGCGTGTGCGTGGGTGTGTTCTTCTCCAGTAATGAAGGTTGCATACATTAATGATAATAATAACTCATGAGTAGACAACCAACATGGGGTGACATCCCTGTCACCTATGTGTGTTTGACTGCCAGAATAACATTCCATAAGCGCCAAGGAAAAACTGGTCAACGATTTGTTAAACGTTCATTGCAAATTAAACGTAAATTAACTGTTGTTGTTTGGAAAGTTCGTGAAAACAAAATAACATGTTTTTTTCACACAAACAAACGCCCATCCCGGTGATTCATTATTAAACCCAGTCGTGTGACTGATGTTAACATATTGGATTGGCGTTGTGTGTGATAGCAATTGCGTTGACACCACAGCGGTTAGCTTCTGCTTACTGCGACCCATTGAACGCTTTGATGCAACAAACCATAAAGCACTGACGTTACCAACTTAGGCCTATCCGATAATAAACTGCTTCTTCACAAATGAGATGCACTCCTCAATGACAAAATAATTCGTTATGCAATGCATTGGCCTTTACAGCAAACGGTTCCTTACTGTGGTCCGTCCCCCAAGCGCCCAATCAAGCTACACGAACACCAACCGATCACGTGTCATACAAACGTTGAATTTAGCTTTGCGCAGTATTATAGCAATTACAAACCATTAAAGGAGTAACCATTGCATAATACTGCACGAACCACACGTTACGTAGCGATACATATAAGGCCCCTGTACACATTTTATTATTGCATAAACACACATACACAACGTCTCGTTTTCCGATATAGGCCAACGCATCTACAAGTTAACTTAAGTGGAACCATTGTGCGTCCAGTATGCTTCTGCCAAGCAACAAAGCATGTCATTTCTATTATGCTATTTCATTACCGCGCCTGTGCAAAGTAACTTCATTCACGGCTCAATGTTGCCAATAACGATCTTAATTGATTACTATTGATATTATGCTCGTCGCGATATCTTATTAGCGCTGGAGTTGCTTCGGCTGTGGTTGTCTTTCTGTCACCAGAACACAGCCACTATTCAAATTACAGTAGCTAGATTTCGTATGGTATTGACGCAAATGCATAAGCTAGCAGACAGCGGATTTCCATGTTTGATTAATAACATCCATTCAACTCGCGACGTAAGAGCAGTAAAGGCCATGTTTGGTACTTCAGATTCACAAAATTATATTCCGAATACGTCTACTCGTTGCATTATGCTTTTCTTTTGCACTAACTGTCATTGCCGGTGATCTTGGTTGCACTGCACTGTAATCCCGTCTCGTAGGAGCGGATAGAAGTCTTGCTCTTCGACCGTTTCAACGGCCGTCTTCGGAACTTATTATGTTCGAATTCAGTATAATGCATCTCGTCGAACGTCGTCTTGACCAGTTCGCCAGTCGCTTGTTTGGTCATACCTTGCATCGAAAATCGCACGTTGACCGGATCTAACGAAACCGTACTTTGCGTTTGTCCGTTCGTCAGGGTGTCATTTGACTGGTTGGTCAGTTCTTCTTCGTTGACCGTATTGACACCTGCCCCACCGGATAACGGTTTAACGATGTTTGTGCCTCTACCTTTTTCTCCCCTCAGTTCTCCGCGAATTTGTATCAGCGGTGTGGCTGAATGATCCTCTTCGACGATGTGTCCATTTTTGGCAATCGAGTTTTTGTTACTACTCCTTGGCCTTCCTGAACGCGGACACGCAATTCTTTGGTTCGAAATATTATCCTTTCTTCCATTCGTTGATAAAACAAAAGTGCCGGTCCTCTCGTTGCGATTGCGATAATTGATGTTAATTTCGCGAAGAGAGACGACGGTAAGACTGGGGTGAGGCAAGTGTGAAGGTCCCTTCGGACGCCGGACTCCTGTTCTTGCGCCGAAACTAGAGACAGCGGAAGCTGGGCCGACTCCGACGATTGTCTCCGGCTGCCACTCGACGCCGTTGGTCTGTACAACCTCCAGGACAGCGACACAACTCGCCATTTGTGAAGGCAACTCTTCCCCTGCTGATGGCTCTTCTAAAGACCTGGTCACGAAACACGATTACGGTTATCAGCAACTTCGCTACAGACGAAACTATTAGTATGTTGTATCTATGTAGCATTATTGAGGGAGTTATCAGACCATTTTATGAGCACGTTTTACATCGTGAATTTACAGAATAACAACAATCACATTGCCGATAAATTAACCGTACCATGTCCCGCATATGTTGAGTGTTACTTCAACGTGATTTCGGTGGAGAGTGAAAGTAGATCGAAGTTAATATGTTTTCAATACTAATTGAACATATCGTTTATATGAACCTTTCCAAGGTAATAACATTGTAATTATTGTGAAATGAGCATTGTCTGTGGCAGAACCGTAGACAAAGACCGATAGTGAATATCTAGGGTGGATACCCAGGGTGAAGCCAAACGGGAGGCCAGTGATAGAACGAACTGAAGAAGCAGCACCGAAGCGTTATGGGCTATGAATCCCGAAGAGGAGAGTCGTGAACAAGTATAGAATCAGTTATTAAGGTGCGTTCTTACCCGTGATTGTTGCTCCCAGAAGTTAACCTTTGCACGTCGACATCTCTGCACTCACGACATCGGTCAAGACTCTCCCTCCATGCATTAGGATCCGTAACGGTCAGTTGCATCGCAGTAGCCATAGGTGTCATCCCAGTCCGCTCACGTGGAACGTGCCCCTTGACCGTCTCCCTAGCGTACCTTCCCGACGTCACACATTTACCCGACACGCGAGGGTAGCGTGACAAAGATAGAGGCGCTGACGGGAAGGCTGCGTCATTCGCATACACCTCGTCACCACGCCCCATTTGCGCTACCGTAGTATCAAAGATCTGGACGGCTTCGCAGTGGGACACGACCATCTTCTTCGCGAGTTTAGGCGACACAGTCTTACTGGAACGCCTGCCTGACTTGCTGTCACCACTTCCCCCGGAACATAAACATATGTCCTGCCGCGAAAATCCATCTGCCGTTGGCGGCGGCGGCATTGGCGTTGATGTCATTCTGTCGTGTAGCGTTCCTCATATGTCGCACTGTCCTTCAAGGTTCGGCTACGACAGCAGGCGGGGTCACCTTACCATCTTGCAACTATTGTGTTTCTTTCTGTAACGGATCAACATTTGTTGACATCTTGAAGACATCCCGTGTTACCCGAGGCAAGTGTTATTTATCCACGTTGAACCGCTGCAGTCATCTAATCAATAATATGGTGTCGCGTCAATTGCCAGCACGAACTAGGTCTACGACGGTCGGATAGGTTTATCTGCCGACCAATGACAATCAACGCCGACCACCTAGCAGCTCCACTGACACACCGTCGTGTATTTCCAGCAGAAATGAATATGATACATGTTTGTAGCAGGTAACGCGTTGCTCCAACCTTGCGTCATCGCTTGGCTGTGTCTCCTGTACCAAATTGTCATAAAGAAAACATATCTATGTTGACTCGATGTGTAGATATCCGTTAAAACGGAATATGTTGTCGCATATCCAATTTCCAATGTCGGCCATCCAACGTCCTTCGCTCTGTATTACGCTGTAAGTTCGGATACAATCTGAGTATTCTTGGTCTGCGTACGTGGGTGTGCACAGTCACTATTGACAGATCACTCGCAGCGAACTGACGCGGGTCGAACTGTTAGCTAATCTGTCAGTAGACATCGCCGCCTTCATGTGTTTGAGCGTCGTCATCGTGCCAACTAAATGGCAGAGAATTGGTCGTTGAAAGAGCGCTGCATTAGCGGGCGAACACTTGAAAAGGCGTCGATGGCCGATGTTTATCTTTGCGTTGCTGTATTCATCGATTGCGACTGGCCCCTTCTGTCGTGAGCCTCCGACAAACTTCCTGAGAGGTTACGTGCACCTGATGTGTAGCCACGAACAACCAAATAAATGCACTTGGCACACGCCAGTGAATCATGATCGGCGATAAGTGTTAATTATGTATGAACACTGCATTGCATTCCATGTACATTATTACAGCTAAGTAATATTTCAATTACAGTAGCAGACTTCTTGCAGACGAGTTGCCGATGCTATGTGCTTTTAGCAAAGGTCCGATATTCAAGAAGGTACTTGAATCCATGGTCTGTCTAAATAAATTAATTGGCTGTATTGTTCAGCTGCACTGATTGCTGCAATGAAGAATACAATCAGTTCACGAATATTTTCAAACATTTGCGTTTAAATAGGAACAAAGGGAATTGCGTTGGCCTATACACATAAAACAGTTAATACAATCTAACTATTTGCAACTACAAACAATAATATCACGCCTATGTTTATTTAGGATTTATTTTAAAAGTGGGAGGTCTTAGTGAAATCTCACAGTTCTTGGCGGCTACCATATTGAGGCATGCTCCCCAGTGCTTGGCTAAAAGCGTCTAGGACTTGTTTGACCCCGACGCTGCAATGATGAGTCGAATGCCCCTCTTTCCTCAATATGTATATATGAATATACCAGCATATGCGTTGTTTTATCGTATTCCCTTCGATTCAAAGATACACTTGTAACAATTCTTATAATACCATATAGTGCACTATGCGGACGCAATATTTGTAGTAGTAACAGCGCTAAAACAAATTCGGCGTCGCAAACTAGAATACTAGTCTTAGTTTGGCGATTGACGAATTGGGACGTCAGACGTACTATTACAATGGCGCTGTCCATGTAGTTTAAATTATGTTTCTTCAAAAAGTTTATTCTAATAAACTGCTGGCATGATATTATTGATTGTAGTTGATAATGGTTAGTCTTCCGTAACTCTTTTAGATGCACAGACCCAAGAAGGTACCTTTTGTTTTCTTTTAAAGAAAACTATTCCTTAGAATAAAACCCTGGTATATAGACCTCAATATACGTAACAATTTATTTTATTCGATTATCATCACAACGATTAGGATTTCTCTATACATGACTAAAAATGTAGGTTTAGTTAGTTTGTACGAAAATACGAAATGTATCATTTACTAGAACGCTTACCCATAACAACAGTTACTGTAGCTCATTGAGGTCCGAAAAAAGTTAACGTAAATAGAAAAAAAAATTGGACATGCTTGTCTATTGCAGAAGTCAGTTGCTAATTAGAACTGCATTCTCACTAAGGACGGCGTGACTTCACTATATATATAGGTAAAAGTCAGAAAACAAATGTATTATATATGGATTATAATTAAATATAGTAAGCTCACGTTATACGGCGTTACCTGGTACATGACATGTTGCACACGTAATAAATAGTTTCTTCGTGTTTCCGTTTCGTGTGCCATTGCTGTGTTAGTTGGGTTTTGGCCCACCGGGTGGCGCCATTATTCCGAAAACAATTTTTGTGTCTTAGCTGAAAAGTACGCTCGGCTTTGGCTGGCATTTTAAGGTAAATCTCAAACTCGTCATCGCTGTTAAATATATAAAGTACTCATTTGTATGAACAAGTACGTGACTATAGAAAGTGGTGGATATGTGTGTACGAATAGACTTCGCGCATTAATTGCAAAGTGGCTGGATGCTTCCCAGGGAAGTCGAGATGGTGTTCGATTGAACAAGTCTGCCAGGGAGTAAATTGTAAAGCGCTTTGAACAGTCTTGGGGACTGGATACTGCGCTATATAAAAACTTACCTTTTACTCCTTTCTTAAATACTGTCTCCTACTTACGTTCTGTGTTACTGCGACAGTGCGTAAGTAAAAAACAGTTGGCATTAAGTATAATTAGCATCAAATTGGACCGTGTAAGAAGACATACGTGGAGTAATTGCGTCTATAGAGACAGTCGCAGCATCTTTGGTCATTTAACCGCAATACCATATTGACTTCCCTGTCAGTTTACAGGAAACTCAACGTTAACAGTTGGCTTAGTTTATCGAAGTCCAAACATAAGCATAGATGAGAATGAAAAAATACAAAACGCTATAAAGGAAGTGAGCAAACGGGACTGTGTTATTATGGGGGATTTCAACCATGGGCATATAAAATGGAAATCTTTACAGAGTATGGGTAGTGAGGACCACAAGTTTTTAGTTTTAGTACAATATAGTTTCCTTTCTCAACATGTGCTAGAACTAACCAGGGCAGAGAATGTGTTAGACATAGTTTTGTCCTCACAGAATGAATTAGTTGACAATGTCAGGATATGTGAGCCACTGGGGAATAGTGATCACAACCAGATACATTTTACCATCAAAATAAAATCAGAAAGGAATAGTAAAAAGCAGTACAGGAGAAATTTCCACAAAGGAAAATATAAGGACATAAGGAAATATTTAGCAAAGGTAGACTGGAATAACCCACTGAACAATAAGACAGCAACTGAATGCTGGAATATCTTAAAGAGTGAAATTGAATGCATCATCGTCAAAATTTGTTCCCTTAAAAACACGGGAAACGGTCCAAAAAGAAACACTTATCGAAAGAAGCCATTAGAAAAATTAAGTATAAACAAATTATGTGGAAGTCATATAGAAATGACGAAGACTACAACATTTATAAAGAAGCACTAAACCAAGCTACAGCTGAAATTAGAAATTCAAAGAGAAGCTATGAACATAAGTTAGCATGTAATATAAAACATGACAGCAAGAGATTTTATGCGTATGTTCGAAGCAAACAGAAAGTTCAGGATAAGGTCGGTCCTCTAGAAGATAGTGCTGGAATTATAATATCAGAAGGATTCTTAATGGCAGAAGACCTGAATGAGTATTTTAGTTCAGTGTTTACCAGAGAAGATACTAGTTCACTGCCAGTACCAGAGGCTAAGTTCAAGGGGGCAGAATCAGACTATTTTAAGACAGTTAATTGTAACCCCAGAAATGGTAGCTAAGAAAATTAGGGCTATGAAGGATAATAAATCACCTGGAGTGGATGGTATTCCACCCAAACTACTATTGGAAATTGTAGAACAAATTAACATACCGCTTGCAACAGTTTTCAACTTGTCATATATACGCAAACATTATACCTCTATTCAAAAAAGGTTCGAGAAACAAGTCAAATAATTATAGACCAGTTAGTTTAACATCGGTGATTTGTAAATTATTAGAAAGACTAATTAAAGATCACATGGTTGATTTTTTTGTTAAACATAACTTGATAAACCCATCTCAACATGGGTTTCTAAAAGCGAGGTCATGCTTAACAAATATGTTATGTTTTTTGGAAGATATCACTAAGTGGGTAGATGATGGATCACCAGTAGATATCATCTACTTAGATTTTCAAAAAGCTTTCGACAAAGTGCCACATCAGAGATTACTGCTTAAACTAAAGACCCATGGCATAGGAAATGGTATAATTAACTGGATAGAAAAATGGCTGATTGACAGAAGACAACGGGTAGTTGTTGATGGGGAGGCTTCAAACTGGACATCAGTTTTGAGTGAGGTTCCACAGGGATCAGTACTGGGACCTATATTATTCTTAATATATATACACGATTTGGACGATGATATAGCTAGCAAGGTGTTGAAATTTGCAGATGATACAAACGTGTTTAGAAGGATTAAAAGTGGTGGAGATAGACAGCATTTACAAGATGATCTTGACAGGTTGATAAAATGGTCTGAAAAGTGGCAAATGTTGTTAAATTTTGGGAAATTTAAATGCCTTCACACAGGACATGGGAACGAATATGTAGAATATACAATGGGGGGAACTGTACTAAGAACTACTGTAAAAGAAAAAGATTTAGGGCTGACAATTAGTGCTGACATGAAGGTTTCAGAGCAGTGTGGAATTGCAGCTTCAAAGGGAAATAAAATCCTTGGATTGATTAGGCGAAATATAGCATATAAAGAAAAAGAACTAATACTACCGCTGTACAAAAGAATAGTTAGGCCTCATTTAGAATATTGTATACAAGCGTGGAGGCCATACCGCAAGAAGGACCTAGATATGCTAGAAAGAGTACAGAGGAGAGCGACTAAAATGATACCAAAACTGAGGGATCTTAGTTATGAAAAATGCCTAAAAGAATGTGGTTTAACAACACTAGAGACCAGGAGATCGAGAGGAGATCAGATAGAAGTGTTTAAAATACTGAATGGTTATGAAAATATTAATAGAAATATGTTTTTTTCAGTTAAGAAAGATAGAAAGACTAGAGGACATGAAGTTACATTAGTAAAGGAGCAGTGTAGATTAGGCGTAAGAAAGTTCTAATTTTCACAAAGGACTGTGAATGAATGGAACAGATTATCTGATGATTGTGTGGGTGCTAGTAGTGTGAATATGTTTAAAAATAAAATCGACACATACCTCAGAAGGGCTGGATATATGTAAATAAAAGGGTTGGACTCTCGATAAGCCAAAGGGCTTCCTTGTCCACCTGCCATCTAGAGTTAATTCTCTGGATGGCAATCTTGTTAAATCTTGTTATTGTCCCCGCATTCGCGCCGACAATCAGTTAACCCAGGTCAGTGTTACTGCGTCAGTGCGTGTAAGTAGGGAACAAGTAGCATAATGTCTAATTAACATCTACCCGGACCGCTTAAGAACATTTCAGTGAACTAAGTGCATCTCGTCTCGCCAAGTCGTCTGCCCGCTAATCGTGCGTCTCGCATATTACGAACAAGGAACTATTTAGCTAAGAGTTTCCTTGTGGCATCTAATGGTATAAGCACAGAGAAATGTATCGATTCGCGTCAAAAGGTTAGTCAGTCGATTTCAAGAAATCATCTGATAGTGTAGACATTTGTAGAGCCTATCTTTGTGGAACATCAGCAATGTGCGTTAAGTTTAAGATCATATGCAAATGTTGAATACATTTCGTATATGTCGCTAATTATAGATAACTATGTGCCCCCTTGTTCATCATATATCCTGACATTAATACAAATTTCATTAATTTAATCTTTAAAATGGAAAATACTGGAGGTTCCGCCACAGACAATACAATTTTTGTGCGGCTGCATGACGCAATTCTGACCATACAACATTCACATTTACCGTGGGCTGCGCTAGCGGCTCAGCACACGTAATCTTTTCACTAAGTCATAGATCAGACATATTGTGTAGAAAGACCGAATCAGAGAGAAAAATATTGGCTAATGCTGCCCGATCCGTATATATTTTATAATTACGGCACACTAAAACAAAATTCTGTTTACCCGGAAATATACCGGATTCACGCCGCAGTAAATAAATCGAGTCTGACATCAGCACAAATTGCTTGTAAATATATTTACAATAATAGTGTAGTTTTTAGGTTATGTCATGATTATTTATTAATCTAACTGCTTTTAAACGACGCTTTAGTTAGTAATTTAGAAGACACAATCATGCGATGCTTCATTAATTAGCTTGTACATAGTTGGGTAATTCGCAGTAGCCGTAGCTGTAGGCTAGCTGATGCTTTATCTGGGAACAGCGATCTTTGCGCTGATCGGTTGTTAAATTTGCACGCTGAGACATGGACACGCTATGATTTTCGGATTATTTCATTGCCGAAATAAATTGTCATGCATGCTATTTTATTGCCTGTCGACCTGACAAAAACGCAGTGCACACGAACCGTATAGTACACAACCGCGTTTCTATGCATTGTAATGTTTGTTATGGCCAACACGACGTCACGCACTGACTTCCTGCGGTCCAACGCATAGAAACTAGTCTCGCTTAACCGACTCTCGCATGACTGCGTGACTTCGCCAGGAAGATAGTCTGGCTCAGAGTCGCGTTTTGACTGCCCACTTGCTGAGAGCCATGAGAGCTGCCACCTAGTGAATATGCATGTGATTAAAAGGCACTAAACTACAACAAATGTTTAATGTAGGTTTATTTTGTGTGACATGTTTCAATATAAGTTTAATGTTGAGTAGTTGTTATAGTATAGTATTATCTGATAAAAGTGTATCCTTATTTAATTTGTTATTTCGTGGTTGGCCTGAGAGCCAATCATCGTCTCTACCCGAATCTGGAGTAAAGCCCCCTACCGGTAACATTGGCAGGAGCTTACTATTCCAGGTCGTAGTGAGGGGCCAATGCTGTCACCTCACGGCGCCTGGATAATCGAGGCTACATGGAAACATGTGGAGGCGCGCGCGGATCATTAGCTACTAATATCATAAGCGTCGGAACCGGGAGGGGGATGGAGGGCTAAACCCCAATGTTGAGACACTGTCAGGAAAGAACAATATTGAGTGCTATTTTTTTAAGTGTGACTGATTACCATACCAGTCGGTTTTTCTTGGTAAAAATTGAAAAAAAGAAATTGGAATAATGACAATAAAACATCTGAATATTTGTCGTAAACTCATGCAGCCGTGTTTTTGGCAAAATTGAGAATGTAATCCCTAAAAAGCATACCCCGTCTTCCGATGGCATGTCCGACTGCACGGAAGTGTTCAGTAAGACTCCAGGAAAAATGACAACGGCATTGCGATATGTTCTTGATCAGCATCCCCCTCGTCTTCCAGTGTCATATTTTACAATATCCAACGAGTTCAATGAGAGGCATGACAAAATTTAGATCGTCACCTCGAAAAATCTCCCCAAAAAATCTCCCACCATCCTGTGTCATGTCTGACCGAGCCGACAACGAACTGTGCAGAACTTAAACCTTTCAATATTAATTTCGTTCCGACGCCAGTGAATAGAATTACCATTTATCAATGATTAACCAATAACATAATTAAATGTTGTTATGCATTACACACTCATAATACAACCGTTTTTATCACATACCTGGATATATAATTTATGGAACCTTTACCTGTGAACTTTAAGGCAACATAACAACGGAGAAACACATTAGCAAGAAATCATTCTTTCCAAAACAGATCCGTGTATACCCCGTCTTTTTTTCTTTTTTTGAAATTTGAAAACTAAGTATGAATATAGCAAACAGCGTTCTTTTTTATTGTTTCGAATTTGAAAAAAGTGAATATACAGTCTATACAAGGACATTATTAAAACATTATTACTGTGTACATTTTAGAAAATATACCACATAAGACTTTCTCAAACATTATCTTTATTTGTTACTGCAACTAAAATTACATCAGCACGATTAATCCATTTTAACAACACTTTTTAAAAAGTCGTAGTAAATTCACGTAGTAAGTTATGCTTGCAAGTCCGAAGCGATGGGGTTTTGTAGAGACTAGCACCGCTCAGAGAAAGGTCTTATAAAGAAATATACAGGGATACGTGCCTGAAACAAGACCAACGAATACGACACACCATCACAGTACAACCAATTGTCCGCAAAATAATTGTAATGTTAGTGACAATTCCAAATATTTACATTGCAAACATATATCACCCATCATCCTAACTATTTATCTAATATATACCTTCGCAAACTTTGCAAAACTACGTGAGTTTCCGGCAGTTCTATAGGCCTATGTTCGCTTTATTTCAACATTCCACCTTAGTACTAAAACATATAAACCTTAATAGAATTGGTAAACGACAGAACATTTGACAGTTACGTTAACTGTTATCTCAGGTACAATCTGATGTGTCCGAACAAGTCATATGGTACTTCCCACCGTCTTACGATTTCAGCGGTAACAACCTGACAGTTTGATGCGTGTCTGGCGGTAGAATTGTCGCACGTCTTCCCGGAACATTGCGCTGGCAACGCAGTAGATGAACGGATTGACAATAGAGTTTATAATGTACATTCGAGCAACTTCGTACGGAATGCATACACCAAAGGCATCCACCAATGGTGGCAGCCAACAAGCTATGAAGGCGAACGTGACAATGAATAACAAAAACATATTTTTGTAGTTATTTGCTTGTTTCGCAGAAGTCTTGTTGGTGACGGTGAGTGACTGTGCTTTCATTACTACACCACTTTGTACAGTTCCTTTAGCCGTCGTGGAGATACGTGATGGACCAGGATTACAGGGACCTGCAGTGTCTTCACCTTTTGAGACTACAATCTCCGAAGTACACTTTTCAGATAAACGTGCCACGTTTTCACACGCGACTTGATTACGAGATACTCGGATTTTCTTAAACAAACCAATTGCTATTAAAGTGTAACAAATAATCATTACAGTTATGCCTGAAAAGACCACACACATTTGAGATATAACACAAATCATTTTGTATCCCATAAAGACGGCTACTTCATTTACCGTTGTAAATATCGTTACTGCAATAATAATTATAATTAGAGCCTTCTTCGCAGGTTGTGGTTCCATGCTGAATGAGTGTGGTCGTGTCACAGCAATGAGACGCTGGATCGACACAAACACCAAAAGAACAATCGTAAAGTTGAGAGATAAACTGATGACGAAGATAAATGCCCCCATTGTCACAAAGTTTATAACGGTAGCTGACAAGCTGATTCCACAAATACAGACTGCCAAATCGGCAACAGCCAGTGCAAACATATACACTCTCGTCGATGTTTTCATCTTGACGATATAAACAATTATTACAAGTAGATTGCCTGGTAAACCCAGACCACACACGAGAGAGAGAACAAGGTTACGGTTATCAAATGTATCCGATACATTAGTCTTCGCCAAATCTGAACTGTCGTTTACGACATTCTGTAGAAATGTTGAATGGTTCGTCCATATCGACATGTTTATTGATTCCAAATTGGTGGCTTGCAGTTACCGAAGAAGATGTATGTTATGTGGCAATAAGTGTTGTATGCATTTGAAACATGCTACTTCCCTGAACAATATACCAGTACCTTAAATCCAACTCTACTGATATATTATATTCTGGAGCCTCCAGACTGCAATTTTTGTCGGAATTTCAGAGATTGCGTATCTGTGAATGAATGGTCTAAGCACATGTATGCCAATGTACATTGATTGTTTCTCTAAATTAACTTCCGCCGTGTAATTCGATTGTTCGATTCGAGTTAGACCAATAGTGACAACAGTAGGTTACTTTCACATAAATGCAGCATTTCGAGAAATTGATGCAACTGCATGTATTATTATGGTTCTCATGGAAATGTACAAACCGCATTGGCAAATTCTTCAGGGTCGCTCTTCCGCCGACAACATATCCACACTAGTGTGGAGAAACACGTCCTCGATTCGCTGTTGTCGTGACGCTTTGTAACACGGATGTCTACTGAACGTTCGTCAAAGGTCATATAGTTTCTTCATATCATCACTGCTTCAGCGCCACAATTTGGTTTAAGCTTCACGCGTCTTTTGCACTAAGATTGAACTCCACACGTCTTCAGTTTTGTCCGTCTTCGGTTCCTAGTTTCTGTTGCTCCACGCTTCTATCTTATCTTACACAGTTTCGCGTTTCGTCATGTCTTTGGGTCTTCAACTCCACAATTTTGTTATTGAATCTTCACGCGTCTTCTTCATCACGTATCTACTCAATGCTTCCTCAGTTATGCCCGCCTTCTGCTCTTCAACACGTCAGATCCACGCAGTGTTCGTTCAACACTTCTTCAGTTACACGCTGCGTTAGCTCTACGCTTCTTCCGCTATATGCTGCGTTAGCTGCTCAACACTTTTTTTAGCTACATGCTGCGTTAGCTGCTCAACACTTCTTCAGCTACCCGCTGTGTTAGCTCCACACTTCACTTCTTTAGCTACACGCTGTGTTAGCTGCTCAACACTTCTTCAGCTACACGCTGTGTTAGCGCAACAGTTCTTCAGCTGCATGCTGCGTTAGGTGTTCAACACTTCTTAGCTAGACGCCTGGTCATCTCTAAGTTTATTAATTACACAGTAAAAAGGTGATGAGTAGACAGGAATCGAGCTAAAATATCGAATACGCGTCGAGGTGTTAGTTTATGTAGATCGTTTCGCAATAACAACGGTGTCTGTTGTCATGTCCATTTCACCTGTTTTATTGGATGTGTTTGCTTTAAATACCGCTAATCGTTAATGACACGTCAGTTCAGAGGCGTGGGTTGTGTAGCGTGGTTTATCGTTGGTCGTAAAAGGTGGTGTTAATGGCGGGTGAACCTAATTCTCAGAAAGATACGCAGTTCATTAGCTTAGGAGGATATTGGACTATTTGTAGATGATCACGCACGAGTCCAGGATGATAATGCACTACCATAGGCCCGGGAACCGGGGGGGGGGGGCAAATAGGCAGATGCCCCCCAGGACTTACCCGATGGGGCAGACATATGGTTCTGCCCCCACAGTAAATATGGGCCTGAACGTGAGTGTTTTTGCGAGCATCTATAATGGGTACAAATCGAGATTTTTTGGTCAGCGTCAATTTGGGTTTGGAGGTCTCTGGTGAGCTTCGATGTTTTTGAACATTGCCGCGAAAACAGCACCCCCATCCGTCATCCGATGTCATGATCCGAATGGGGACTTGTGCTGAAGCTCAATATTAATACAACTTTACTACTCGGCAATAATTATATGGCAACAAAATAAGTATGTATATCACTTCTTTAAACGTGAACCTCTCTTAAATATTTCGTCCGCAGTCTTTACCTGGAACTAAAGTGTTCTTCCTCTGCTCGTCAAAACGGTTTTCGTGATGCAGGCGTGGACCTGCGATTGACCCACCACATTTTGACCAGGGGGAATCGTTAGGAGATTTTCGCAGTAATGTTCCCAGTATTTGCCGGATTATCTCTCAAAATATTTATTTTCAGATAAATCACAACTAGTCCACCAGGTGGAATTATTTTGCTTCAACTTGTCTTGCATTCACAGGCGTTGCACCTCACCGTACTGTTGTGACACGTACAAACACACAAACTCACGAACACAAACACAAACACGCAGACAGCCACACACTTCCACTCAAACGCACGCACGTACACAAGCACACACGTTCCTTAAATATAAGTCCTTAACGACTCTCCGTTGTGCTCGATGATGGTCTTTTGAACGAGAGCTTCAAGACTATTATCTCCACGAGTTTACATGTAGACAGTCTGACATCTTTCCTCGATTCTTGTCGAGGGACAAGCCTAACATGACACAAATATGGCTGCTGTGTGTAATTGCGTAGAAATTTAGTAATGCCAGTGTGTCTTGTAAAAAACACTTGCTTTAAGTTTAAGGTCACCCTTGGGATTAAGCGAAAGTTACCTGATTAGCGAAGTGACCGATTTGTACGTGGGACTAATTTCTTATTTTTACTGTATGTTGGCACAATGTGGGACTGTCCTAGGATGACCTTATCAGCGAGGTGGCTGTATTACTGAGGAGACTGTAAAGCGATATTTGATTTTATATTGATCAAAAGATAGAATTAATTACTCAATGTTTTCTTATCCCACTACTGACAATAAAACATTAATGTGATCTGTATCATCTCACATGTCGCTGTTCAAAATTTGATTAATAATATTAAAATCAACATATGAATGAATGAATGAATGAAAGTTTATTTGGTTACTCGCTTATAGTGATATTAAGTATGAACGTAAATATGGTTTCACCAAGTAACTCGGGAGATGCTCTAGAAACCCATGGGGGTTACTTCGAGAACCACCTATAATTAGGTAATGTAATAACTGTACTTTTTTTAGATTTGACGCAAATAAAAAATGAAAGCAAGGCGTCGCAATCCAATATAAATTAACACAATCAAACCATGAGGCAAAGTGATAATTGAATGGTATAGAGTGCATCGGAAAAAACTTGTCATATATATGATAAAATGGAAGTATGAAGACGTATAACACGATTGACATAATATAATATAAATAGATAGTATAACGCATTTCAATTTGCAATTCATAAAAGGCTTTAGTGCCAGGTTTAAGGTAATGATAGACATTTTGAGTTTTTTCTTTTGCTATTTTTTTCATTGAAACATTAAAACAAGGTGTTGGTAACAACAGTATCACTACACATAATAAATATCAAGTTAAATTAAATTGCATGTGTCATACAGCGACGTGTGTATCAATTGTGAACATACATGTATGTACCACATGTGTGTGTACATATTTATGCACACATCTGTCGGCGGAGTAGGCGGATGAATCTCCAGAGGTCAACGGCTACGAACGCGGGAGGTGGAAAGGCCTGGTGTCGGGCCAAGGGCGCATCGGGGATTTAGAATGATAAGCGGCCAGAACCGTCCAGAAAGCAATGGCAAACTATTGGAATGTACACTGCCAAAAACCCAGATGGTGGTGAGTCCCCCAAGCCAGAAGAGTCCCTAATGGCTATTGGCGAAGAGCCAGAAGCAACAGGGAGTACTACTCAAGCTGATGAAAGCAATTTGCTCGACTGTGCGGAGAAGGGAAAGAATTTCGGTGGATGGCTAAAAAACAAAACGAGAATAGCAACTTGGAATGTCCGCAGCATGGCGGCTGGAAAAATGGACAATGTTATAGAAGAAGCGAAACAAAACAATATAAGTGTCCTAGGAATAGTAGAACACAGATGGGCGGGACAAGGTCATTTTACACTACACACAGGAGGAAAATTCATATACTCCGGACGGGCAAAGGCAGGACGAGGAGGCGTAGCAATATATCTGAGTAAACAAATAGCAAATACAGTACTTGGATACAAACCCGTAAATGACAGAATTCTGAGCATAAGGTTACAAGGAAAAGTGAAGAATATCAAAATAATACAAGTCTATGCGCCGACATCAACAGCAGATGAGGAAGAAATAGAAGCTTTTTATACTAATTTGCAAGGTGAAATAGACGAATCCAAGAAATCGGACATCACCATTGTCATGGGTGATTTTAACGCCAAAGTAGGACAAAGACAAGACGATATAGAACGAGGAAAAATCGGGAAATTTGGATTAGGAGAGAGAAACGAAAGGGGAGAACGACTTGTTGAGTTCGCCATCGCCAATAACCTCACAATCGTAAATACCAATTTCTGAAATCACCCTAGAAGAATCTACACGTGGACATCGCCAGATGGAAAGACTAGAAATCAGATAAACTACATCATGATACAAAAGAGATGGGTATCAGCAATAAGAGGTGCAAGAACACTACCAGGAGCAGACTGTGGATCTGATCATGAACTACTGATGGCAGAGATGAAACATTAGTTGAAAAATGAAAAAAGGAGTGACAACAACACACAGATATGATGTAAAAAATCTGACAGACGAATTCAAAGTATCTGTGAAGAATCGATTTTCAAATTTACGGACAATGACAGAAGGGAAAGAACCAGAAGAAATTGCAAATTATATCAAGACAATTTTCCGAGAAGAAGCGGAGAAACACCTACGGAAGAGAGAGAGAGGAAACACCAACCCTGGATCAGTATAGAGACCTTAAAGAAAATAGCAGAAAGGAAAGAGCTTAAGAAACGCAAAAACGAGGAATCGATCAGATTAAGGTATAATGAGATGAACAAATTAATAAAAAAAACTCCACAAATGGGACAAACAAAAGTATATAGAAGTCAAGTGTAAGAAAACAGAGGACTGTGTGGCAGAAAACCGAAACCAAGAAATGTTTAAAGAAATAAAGAACATGACAGGTAAATTCCAGCCCAGATTCGGTGTCATCAAAGATAAAAATGGGAAAACTCTGACTGATGCAGAAGACATAGCCAAAAGATGGAAAGAATATTGTGAAAATATGTACGCACGAGATGGAGACAACAACGACGCTCCTGATATGGGAAACGAAGACCAAGACGAGGACGATCTCGAACCATTAAGAGATGAGGTGAAAT
Source organism: Escarpia spicata (assembly GCA_963995525.1). Taxonomy (NCBI): domain Eukaryota; kingdom Metazoa; phylum Annelida; class Polychaeta; order Sabellida; family Siboglinidae; genus Escarpia; species Escarpia spicata. The sequence goes on from OZ023208.1 coordinate 55,443,574, forward strand.
GGGCCATTAATAGTCTAAAAGATGGGAAAAGCCCTGGGTGCGACAACATACAGGCAGAAATGATAAAAGCTGTGGAAGAAGAAGGAATAGACATATACCATGCACTGTGTAAGAAAATATGGAAGAGTGGAAAATGGCCAGTCGACTGGAAGAAATCAATATACATCCCATTACCAAAGAAAGGAGACCTACAGCTATGCTCCAACTACATAACCATATCACTCATTAGCCATGCAAGTAAAATATTGCTGAAAATCATAATGAAAAGAATGCAAGATAAAATGGAAATGGAAATGGAAGTGAGCAGTACACAGGCACGCTTCAGAAAAAACAGAGGCACAAGGGACCACATATTCAATCTGAGAATGTTGATACAGAAATTCAGAGAGATAAATAATGATCTAAGAATATGCTTCATCGACTATTCCAAGGCTTTCGACTGTGTGAATCATCAGATGATGTGGAAAACGCTCAGCGACATGAACTTCCACCCAAAGATAATCGCCCTCTTAAAACCACTTTATAGCAACCAACAAGCAGTAGTCAGGCTGGAAAACACAACTACAGAAACTTTTACAGTGGGAAAAGGAGTAAGACAAGGGTGTATTTTATCTCCATACCTATTCAACCTCTACACAGAAGACATAACGAGAGATGCAGAATTAGATGACAGAAGTACAAGATACGATGAAGTGAATATTCATGGACATAGAATCAGAGACCTACGATACGCAGACGATACCGCACTCCTGTCCGCTACAACAATCGGCCTAACAAACCTAATCATGTCTGTAAAAGAACACAGTGAGAAAAAGGCCTTGTTACTTAATGTGAACAAAACAAAGATCATGGACACTGACAAATGCATTGAAAAAACAGAAATTGCAATCAACGGGGAGCAAGTTGAAAATGTGAACCACTATGAATACCTTGGAGCAAGACTACAAGGAGATGGCAAGACATCATCAGAAATCAGAAGAAGAATAGCCATAGGAACGCAGAAACTAAATAATCTTTAAAATGTATGGAAAGGACAAAACATACCAACAAAGATAAGAATTTTAAAAACCTGCGTTTTCCCAACAGCTCTATACGGGAGCGAAACGTGGACACTGAACAAAGAAGACATGAGAAGAATACAAGCGTTTGAGATGAAATGCTACAGAAAAGTCCTAAGAGTGCCATGGATAACAAGAACAACCAATGCAGAGATCCTTAAAAAATTAGACATAAAGAACTGCCAACTAGTGAACAGAATAAAAGGACTAAAGTTATTTTGGACACATACAAAGACATAATTCCTTAGAGAAAACTGTCCTAGAAGGCAAAGTGGAGGGAAAGAGAGGAAGGGGAAGACCAAGGAGAAGATGGGAGCAGGACATCAGCAACTGGCTGAAAGACGACATCGTGAGAGCAGGGAGACAAACGGCAGAGAGAGAGCAGCGTATCGTGGGACCACCTGGGCAGCTACGTCTCGCAGAGATAGGCTGAAATGAAGAAGAAAGTATCTTGTATGTATTGTGGTACAAAATATATATCCAATTTATTCACATGGAGTAGCAATTCACAAATAAATAAGGCTACATAGCTGACTGTGATAGTACATTACTCAAATTCACATAACAGTTTGTGATGTTGCTGTCAATTGATCCACTTCAGTGACATACATTTGAGTCTAACCGTATTGTATTTAAGTAACCCTGATATGTTGTAATCGTAATTTTCAGTGGACATACTTCCATCTTATGAACAGATATTACAGTAATAAGTAACTAATTAACTGATGATCATTTTTATACATTTCTTGGGTTAATACTAGGGGCATCTGTCAAGAAAACCAGTATATATTATTTAATATACAGCTTCTAAACTTGTACAAGTTTCATAATCAATGAAGTACTTTTGGAGAGCTGATGTTGTGATAATACTATCAAATGTGATACTAACTATGAATATCGAATACAATTCAAGTTAGCCAAGTTATCACATATCGTGCCCTTTCTGCACAAGACCCGTCGTATTTATTTAGTCTCCTTCGTTTTTCTGATATATCCAGGAATCTCATGTCATCAGTTCCACGACAACATTTTGTTCCAAAAACCAAGCTTAATATGCTTTTTCTGTAGCTGCACCAAACTTCTGGAGATTGGAATCAAGTCCTATCGCATTAATATCATGTAAGATTATAGCTACCTTTCGTAAACAAAACTGAAGACTTATTTATTATAAATTGCATTCCCACCCTGACCGTCGGCGATCCCTTGCTCTATGATGACTGCTGCTTGTCCATGTTAACGATTTTGCCCAAAGAATGTTGTATCTTGCGCCTCTGAGCTCAGATTCCTGGGGATATAGGCGCCATAGAGGTTTATTATTATTATTATTAATATATCACACACAAAATATTTTCCAGCTGAATGTTTTGCTGCTTCATTTACATATTACTACACATTAATAATATTGGCTTAAACATACAAATTAAACATAATTTTAAATATTGTTTTGGTATGTTACTTTACTTTTACTAAACTCGATGGTAACAGATTAATTGTACATTTTGCACAATAATGGCCCATATACCATGTATATGTAACACACAAGAAGCCACTTTAAAAGTGCATAGAGTCACATATGAACCAATACACCTATTGTTCGGTGTGATGTCTATCACTATACATTACATGCTGGGACTTGGTCAAACTATTTCACATATCCCATGTTTCTTCCATCAAAGAGTGTCTAGAACATAGTGCAGGCCACAATTAGAATACAAGCTTTTTAGTGGATGTTCCATATATTAAGAGTCCGTGTAGCGAGAGTCCACTGTGTTTAACCTATGCTTCCTCAGTTTATGCCACTGCCACTGATGTTCAGATAATAAAGTATGTTCAATTAACGGAAACGATCAAACATGCAGACTAAGATGATCCACTAGTTATAACTAATCATTTAAGTAAATGTACACCGAATGAAACGTGGATCCATCTGCAATACATCATGTCCACCATTTTCTGATTAATTAAATGGCCATTACAGAACATGTCGTTTTTCAGATGTCATATAATTACTTGTTGTCACTGACAGCAAAATGTGCCAAACATATGTGCCAATAAATGTTCCTACTGACATAATTGTATATGTATGTACGTCAGTAATCTTTGCCGAACATAACTTGTTTCTACTGACAGCAAATATCCACCAATCATTTGCTTTGATACAGTAGCCTACTTGTTTCTACTGACAGTCAATATGGAATCCACCTCCACCTAAATATTCACCAAATGTGTACATTACTTTTTCTTGCTGACAGTACACCAATCATCAGGGGCAGTGAGATCGAAGTGTGCTAAGGGTCATCAACCACAAGATAATGCTGATGGTCAATCTCAGAGAAGACACATTGGAATCTGATAGAAACTTCATTGTACATGCGTGGTCGTGATGGTGATGATAATGATAAATTCAGTTTTATTTGCATTTAATTTCAATTTGCTATCAGTCGTCCAGTGGAAAATATCTTGGAGAGGCAAGCATTAATTTGGATAAGGGAGCGATTTGTGTCCGGAGTAGCCAATGAAATGTATATCTGAGTATCATCTGCATAACAATTATGATTCAAGTTATGTCTTTGTATAACAGAGCTTTAATGGCGTAATGTAAAGAGTAAAAAGCAAAGGCCCAAGAACAGAACCCTGGGGAACACCAGATATAGTTGGCAGTGCAGCCGAAAAGCAGTTCCCAATGTTCATGGTTTGGTATCGATCAGTTAGGTATGAAGAAAACCAGCTTAGAGCTGTGCCAGATAAAGGGAAAAGTAATTGCAGCGTGGCTGCATGCTTCCGAGAGAAGTTGAGATGGTGTTCGATTGAACAGGTCAGCCAGGGAGTAAAGCACTTTGACCAGTCCTAAGGACTGGATATTGCGCTACATAAAAACTGACCTATATAATCGAGGAACGATACTGTTTGACACATATTATTAGTGATTACTGTGATTTCCAGACAATAAAATGGCAGTTTTTTTTATGTTCAATAAAGGAGTATTATTTTAAAACCATGTTTTTAGGTAAAATAATTACATCACTGAATATGTGGTTTAGTTTTGCATTGGTTCAACACATATGTACCCACAATTAAAGATGTAATATTCATAAAAGTATACATTTTGATCATGTTATTCTATTGCATCCAACGATTAGTTTTAGTTTATGTATTTGTTACTATTTAGAAAGTGTGGTATTTGAACAGCGCTAAACTACACACAAGGCCATTTTTATTTGGTATTATACAAATGTTGCACTGTAAATAAGTAAATAACAATGTCATTTAAGTGAAACATTTTATATTATTATATAATATGATATCATATTAAAACTATTAAAAGCAAGGGAGAACTGAAGCTTTAGTTTAGCTTACTGGGTGTGTATACTATTCCCTTGCAACAGAATGGTTTCATAAAGAAATAGTTTGTAAGAATATTAGTGGAAGATATTGTTCTTGTTATTAAACATAATATTAGTGTTATGTACGATGATATGGGTAGGATTTAGAAAGCAATTATCTATCTCATTAAATACTTTTCTAATCACACCATGTTATTAGGATAGATACATTATAACGACAATTTTTATTATTATACCTCTGCATAAAGTAGTTATAGATAGGCCCTTCTTTGGAAATTGTATACTAGCATGGAGGCTATAAAATCTCCAACTACACCACCCCTTGAGACCTTTAGTGAAACACTTTCCCGTCAAATGGAACTCTTGTCTGAACGGGGTTTTCATATAAACTCATTGCACCCTCCTAGCCTTGGAGCCTACTATATGTCTATGTATCAGAGGAAATAACATAGAAATACAAACATGAGCAATTAAAGCGCGAAGACAATTTGTACACAAATATTCACCTCTGTCACTAGCCCGGTACTCATTCATACAGCTGATTAACTAGAGCAATGTAGAATGGACAAACGTGCCCAAGAATCAACACAGCAGCATAAAATTCGAACCCGGGTTCTCTCAATAGAGAGTCCAAAGCTCTAGACACTGCACCACTGCATTCAAAACAAAACGATACGTGTTTCATTATATGATAAATACAGTTATCTTTACAATCCATTTTGACACACAATTTAAGTTTGTAATAATTTTTCTAGCTATATTTCTATGTATGTATGCATGTTATTGTGTCAATTAATTCATGATGCATGAAAACATCAAAAGGTAAAATTGAGACCGATTGATGGACATGGCACAGTAATGGAATATAAATGGACTATATATTTTTCTGGAGAGCTGCACTAGTCTTCTGACCGCAGCACACAAACTGGTTATTATTTTAATATGATATGACATGATTACCTCACAAGAAAATGTGCTGGTCATTCTGCCGATGTACACCGCGAGATGCATTCGAAATATTCAAAAGAGAAAAAAGTTTCTTGTGAGGTAATTATGTCATATTATAACAACCAAGAAACCGGATCTACAATCCATTCAAGGATGGGTATTCTTAGTTTACATACATGTACCATATTTATTTAACTATAATAAAAACTTCCTGACTGGTTTGCAAGTACTTGCTGTCCAGTTATTACTTTTAGTTGGATTGGTGTATTAAAATAATATTATATTTTCGTTGTAATAAAAAGTTTCAAGTGTGTTGGCTAAACAAAATTTCCCCATGTGCATTTTTATAACAATTTTATACTATGGAAGCCATAAAAATATGCAAGCTTCACCTAACATTGTTGATACTTTACAAAAGATTATGAATACACTTATAATACACTATTCGTCTTGTTAAGTAGTCTGTCAAGTTAAAGTGTAATATAGATTAATTTCATGTTATTTGATTGTAATAAATTGCACACAATTAGACAATCCCCAGTTAATCAGTAATAATTAACTTTATTAATAACTTGTTTTATCTGTTTCATGTGACATTTTAAAATATATTATTATATGGGATGTTTTGTTACGTGTAATGTGTCAGATCATATACAAATGTAAACAATTACGTTTACGGTAATGGAACAGCAACACGTAATATAACATTAAGCGAAAGGAAATATTTTTATATAACAGTTTCTGATGGGAATGTTTACTTAGCGAAAACTGCCGTACACTACTAGGCACTAGCAGCGTAGGTCGTTCACTCGTTGTCGAGTGGATGACAAGTTTTGTGACGTTCGTGTTGGAAATGAGAAATGCACGTTTATAAATTTTATTGCAAATGACAACAGCGGTCGTTTCCAGCAAAGCGTCGTGTTTTATTATTATGACTCATGGATGATTTCACCACGTCAGACTACAGATTATATTGTGGGTTTTATGGGACGAAAGCGGACGCCAACGAAGCAATCTTCTCCCACGAACGTTGTAAACAGAACGATTGGCAAACTTGCGGCGTTCAATGATATGACCTGATTTTCGCGCATGCGCGGAGCCTGCCAACCTCCTCTGTGGCAGAATAATACTACCTCGGTGCATAGTTATACGTCGAAAATCGACCAAAGATGGACCTGTTTCTTTGACCAAGA
>OZ023208.1:55455116-55480116 GCA_963995525.1 Escarpia spicata
TAACGTTGTCGTTACAACACATCGAACGAAGGAAACGTCGTCGGCAACTAGTTACAGCTCCAAAAAGGTAGCATGTGAGTATTGTGTAGTCTGCACTTTTACAGTGACAGTATTTGGTATTCTCCACTGTTATCATGTTAGTGTTGAATACTCTCCACTTTCACAACGCAAGTGTTATGTAGTATTCACTTCTACAACGTGTGTATTGGATAGTCTCCACTATTATCATTAGTATTTGATATTGTCCACTATTACAATGTGGGTATTCTCCATTATTATAATGCGAGTATTGGGTATTGTCCATTATTGTCAGTATTGGGTATTGTCCATTATTGTCAGTATTGGGTGTTGTCCATTATTATGGTATGAGTATTGAGTGGCGTCCACTATTACAATATGAGTATTGGGTAATTTCCACATGTACAACGTGAATATCGGAGAGTTACAATGCGATCATAGGATAGTATCCACTTTTCCAATGTGGGTCTTGACTGGTAACCGTTTTTACAATGTGAGTATTTGGTAATCTCCACTCTTACAGTGTGATTATTTTGTAGTGTCCACTTTTACAATGTGAGTGTTGGATAGGTTCTTCTTTTACAATGTGACTATAGTGTCCATTTGTTAACGTTTGTATTGGGTAGTATCCGCCTTTACAACGTGAGTAAACGGTAGTTTCCACGTTTACAGAGAATGTCAAAACGAATGTCAACGCGAGTAGTGTTATAAAAAAGAGACTACACAGTAGACGCGTTTACAACGCGTGTATTGTATAGTCTCTATTTTCATAACGTGACTGTATGCAGACATTCGTTGTTGTGTTTAAGCAATCGTACTCCATAATGTCGACATTATTAGTACCTACAGAACGTATGTTTAATAAATATTTGTATCGACAATACTAGTAATTGCAATTACAATAACTTGACTCAACTTGACTTAAATGCCCAAGCCGATTTAACCCCTCGCAATCCTCCTTGATGTCACACCCCTCCATTTCGTCCTGTCTAGAGCACATCGCTCTGCTGGTAAATTCGGGAGTCTTGTGTCTTGTCTAACTTGGTCACTCCACCTCTTCCGCGGCCGTCCTCGTTTTCTGTTTTCTGTGTTCTTTAAAGTCTTCCTTGTAAGCTAGTTTTATGAGATTTTCGTTTGCCATATAACAGACATGTCCAAACGACAGGCGTCTTCTATATATGGTGAAGCATTCTGAAGGTTATATAAAAACATCATTATTAAGATAGTCAGGCGAGACTATTGTAATCAAGTCGATGTATTGCACTACGTTGCCGTGGTATTCATAACTACTGAAAACGTAAAATAATATACCCCGCGTGATCAGACAAATTATTGTGTGATTTGTTAGTGCACACATTGTGACACACGCATACGCACACGCACACGCACGCACGCACGCTCACATTTTAGTTGCAGAAAGCTATGTTTATTTATTCTCCCAAATCCATGACCATTTCACCAATGCATATATTTTATATATTACAGAGCTACATGGATATTTTAACCGGTTGTTGTGGTTTATATTACGCAGCGATGGAAAGACAGTGTCATATATCACGGCAGTAATACTAAGCCATGCAACCGATATTACGTTACATCAGGAACATGTATTCACTAACAGGGACGGACGATTTCTCCTCGCAGTCACATTGGTTATGATATATGCATCCCTCCCGGCAGGAACGGGTAAGAGTGAGAAGTGACTGCAATTTTTAGAGTATCAAAGGATACATTAAAAAAAATATTCTATAATATATATATATAATTATACACATATATATATATATATGTATATATATATATGTATATATATATATATATATATAATATGTGTGTGTGTGTTTGCTCCAACCGCTCTGGTTGTTTTAATTGACCATATATGTATACATATATATATATATGTATATATATATATATATGTATATATATATATAGTCATTTAAAAACAACTAGAGTGGTTGGAAGATATACCGAGTATGTGTCTACTCCCTAGTAATAATAAGCATGTGACGTTCGTTTTATTACGAATTTATTTAACAAATTGCACATTACACCGAGAACTCAGTGTTTTACATTTTTATATAAGTGTGTGTGTGTGTGTGTGATTATGTGTGTGTATTTCAATACGCAGTTAAAACATTGTATTGTTAATTTAACTTGCCATGTCAATCAGGCCCACATTTACTTATTATAACGTGACCATGTCTCAGCGAAATGTTCATTCTGTTTAATCAATAACTGCTTTTTTATTTTATTTAACTTGTGATAACAAATATAACTACTGAATATCGTGATCTTAAAAATGTGGTGTAGTATTATGTCCATATCAATTGGTTTAGCTGAGACACAACAGGGCAGTCCAACGACAGGTGGCAATAGCGGAGGAACACCATGCGCCTTTCCCTTCCTCTATCACGGTCACCCGTTTGACGACTGCACCTTGTGGTACTGTGACAAGCTGTGGTGCGCTACGACATCCAACTATGACACTGACGGAAAGTGGGGCTACTGCGCATAGGTAGGTACATTTTCAAGAATGTAACTACCGGTTTAAAAAGATCAAAATTCCAAGTCGAAAATATTACGATACTTGTTTTCAATCTAGGTTCAAAACAAAATAGTGGACAAGGAATGCATAGAATAAGTGATGTTACTACGTTAGAAACAATCACTTTCCAAAACAGTTGGTAGACATCATCCATTCAGTACGTCACGCTTGTGGGATGGGTGTGTCTAGGTCATCGTGACGCAGCGTTACGTGTTAGTCTCTGGGCAAGCGCTACGTAACGATTAAAAATGCAAACGTGTTAGATTGTTTCCTGTCAACACCAGATTGATGTAAATAATTTATGTGTGATTTGCTATCAGAATTGTGTGTCTCTTAATGTTTCTCAATTCGAAAAAGAGCTCCCAATGGCTTCACTATAAGGAACTAATCGCGCTTACTCCATAAAGAGAACAAGGGTTCTGGCAGCAGCTAATGAAGCGGCTGTGAGTTTTCGTATTATCGGTATACACACACACACACACACACACACACTCACACACACACACACACACACACACACACACACACACACACACACACACACACACACACACACACACACACACACACACACACACACACACACACACACCTACACACCTACACACCTACACACACACACACACACACACACACACACACACACACACACACACACACACACACACACACACACACACACACACACACACACACACACACACACAAAGATATATATATATATATATATAAATACACACATATATATGTATACATAAATATATATATATATAGGGCGCAGTTGTCGAATGGTTAGAGTGCCGGACTCTCGACTGGGATCTGGGTTCGAACCCCGGTGCCGACTGGGTTCGATACTGGTTCGGCTGCCGTGTCGAAACTTGGGCAATTTTATTCACCCTACGTCGCCCCCCTTCCAACCCGCACCGGCCAGCGTGGAAGAGTAGGCCAACAACACAAGCATGCAAAGTACAATGAAGCCAAGGCCACCAGTCCCCAGCAACATCGAAAGAGTCTATGATCAAGGAGGACGCTCGGTTCAACTAGAGCTACATTAGACTGAAGATAGCAACATATAACGTAAGACCACTACTAAGAGATGAACATATAGAAGAACTGGAGGAAGAACTTAGGGAAACCAGGTTGGTATGGTATGTGATCTGGATCGGTGAAGTCAGAAGAAGAGAGGAATGTTTCACTACCTTACAAAGCGGCCATCTATCATACCATTCCACGGCGAACAACGGCCAAGCAGGAGTAGGCTTTCTCATCAACAAGAAATGGAAAGACAGTATAGTGAGGGTTAAAGTTATCGGCTCCAGTGTAGCAGAATGTGTTCTATGCATAACAAAGCGTTACAAACTGAAGATAGTACAAGTATATGCACCAATAACATCATACTCAGAAGAAGACGCATACACCGTCTACAACGACGTGGATGAGACTTTTGAAAATCAAACTTCTACACGATAGTGAGGGGAGACTTTAATGCGCAAGTAGGGAAACAAACAAACATTTCGGAAACGGCAACAGGCAAAAAATGGTGTGAGAAACGAAATAGGCGACACCATGGTAGAATGGGCAACATCAAGAAAGTACAAAATCAGAAATACCATGTTCCAGAAAAATCAGGAAGGAAAAAGATGGACATGGAAAAGACCAAATGGAGAAACGAAGAACGAAATTGACCACATCCTAACAAAAAGACCAGACATGGTCACTGACGTAACTGTCATCAGTCAAACCAACAGCGGAAATGACCACAGAATGGTAATGAGTAACATCAAACTGGACGTTAAGGCTGAAAGGAAGAAGTTGACAAACACGATACCACCAAGTGTAGATACCACACAAATCGGACGAAAAAAGATCGAATTCCAACTCGAACAGCGAAATCGATTCGAGACCCTACAGGAACTAGACGATATCGACATCGACACCATGAGCAAAACCATAACTGCGATGATCCAACTAAGTGCGACAAGTGTAGACAAGGCAATCAACGGGCATGTAGTGACGAGAATATCGTTACCGACACGAGCACTAATGAGAAACGACGAGAAATGGTGGGTAACGGCGACCATTAAAAACAAATAGAATACGTAGAAGTATTCAAGACCATCAAAAGGAAAGGGAAGGAGGACATCAGGAAGTACAATCAAAGGATCATACAGGAAACAAGTATGTCATCAAAGAGCCTGATGAAAGCAAGAAGGACACAGGCACTAGGACGAGACAGACTGATTACACTTCAAGACAAGCAGGGTAGAGAGATACAAGACCAAGATATGATCATTGAACGAATACAGGAATTCTACACCGAGCTATACGAACAGAGTACCATAATTCACACCGACCCGAAAGAGTTACCAGATATAACACCATGGGAGGTGGAAGCAGAACTAAGAGATTATGAAGAAAGGCAGGCAACGTGCATGTAAACATTGAAACATTGAAAGCAGGAGAAGATACCATCTCGAAGACACTGGCTAAGCTGTATCAGAAAGACTAATACCCACCACATGGAAGAACGCAAAGATGGCGGTAATCTTCAAGAAGGGAAAGACTTAAAGAACTACAGACCGATATGTTTGTTATCAAACATCTACAAATTACTCATAAAGGTACTAACGAATAGGCTAGACAAGACATTCGACGAAAACCAACCATGAGAGTCAGCAGGATTCGGAAGCAGGTACTCAACGACAGATCACATACACTTCGTAAACCAACTGAAAGAGAAGTGCCGAAAATATAATATCCCGCTCTGCATCGCTTTCGTCAACTACGAGTAACTCAAGCAATACTGACCTCCCTTCAAGAACAGGGGATAGAAGACGTGTACATTGAAGTCCGAGGAACTACGGCGTGGAAACATGGGTACTCATCATCCAGGCAAAGAACAAGCTAGCAGCCGCACAAACAAAGATGAAAAAAGTATGTTAAATATCACATATCGGGAGAGAAAAACAAACATATGGGTAAGACAGAACACAAAGGTCATAGACTTGATAGAACAAATCAGAAGGTAGAAGTGGATCTGTGCAGGGCACATCAATAGACTACGAGATTACCAACGGACATCACGTACCACAACATGGAGACCTTACGAAGGGAAACGATCTAGAGGAAGACCGGCGAGACGGTGGAGAGACGAACTAGACGCGTACTGGAAGGGCACGATCTGGCAGAGGATAGCGCAAGACAGGCAGATTTGGAAACGACATACCGAGGTCTTTGACAAACCACGGGACACTATGATGATGATAATGATGATGATGATGATATATATATATATATATATATAATATAATATATATATATAATGAAGTGTTAAAACGATTTCGGACAGGATTCCGTTCATCTAGGCCTACCGCGGCTTCGAAATATGGGCAGTCTCGTTCATACTATGTTGTCCGTTTCTTTCCGAACATACAGTACTAGTCGTATTCTTTCTAAAATGAGAGGTACAAATATATACATATATTTGCGGTAGGCCTAGATGAACGGAATCCAGTCCGAAATCGTTTTAACACTTCATTTCTGACAGACATATTTACTCCAACGTACAATCGACTTTCGTAGACGCTGCAGTTAATTCGCGAAGTGTAGTCGCTTATTTTTATCACCACATTCTATAGCCAGGTATTCACATATGCAGCTGAGTGAATTGAAGCAAAATTGAATGAACGAAACAGTGGATACGGAAAAAGACTTAGATTTAGACGAAAGTGATCACGTACATTATTTGAACATCAACTATATGTTTCAAGACACTGGATTGCTGATTGTACAATAACATAATTGCTATTAGTAGTTTGTTATACTAGCCCCAAAACAAGTTAAAAATAAAAAACCGGGTCCGGGATCACACTATTCACGGTATACACAGTATAAACAATCTAACTACAACCTAGGTAATGCATATATACACACGTATGTATGTGTGTATGTATGTTTCTATGTATGGGTTACCACGTGACCACATTTACAAACTCCAGCGAATCCAAAACATGGCAGCCAGAATCATCACGTTCTCACCCCGTTGTGACCACATAACTAAAAGAATTACAGGGGCAGCCAGCCAATCAAATGCCGAATCAAGTTTATGATCTTCTTCATGTATTCCGATGTCTGAACGGTACGGCGCTGCTCTATCTGGCCAACCTGTTAAACAGACACTGTCAGGGAAACACCCGTTCGTCTGAACAACATTTACTTGAAGTTCCACAAACGAAGCTGGTTAGTTTCGGCGACCGGTCCTTCGTTATGATTGGCCCTCGGTTGCGGAATGTGCTGCCTATTGCTATCAAGTGCAGCGGAAGTCTATCGGCGTTCAGAAAGACACTAAAGAGTTAAGACGCACATGTTTAAAGCTCAACAATGCTGAAATTTTTGAAATATTATTACGTTTGAGGACATTTTACTGCATATCTTATTTTTTTTACAAATATATATATATATATATATATATTAGTTTGAGTGCATGTATCTGTATTTATGTATGTATGCGTGTGTGTGTGCGTACGTGTGTATACGTGTGCGTGCGAATGGTGCGTGTGCAAGTATGTGTATGTATGCATGTATATAAATAGAGTAGTAATTAGTGTAATTTATAATTTATCTAATTTTATTTATTTGTATAGTCTTTATTTTGTATAGTCTTTAATTAGTAGTTTTATTATAACTTACTTAATGTGTATGTATGTGTGTATGTGTATGTGTGTGTGTATGTGTGTATGTGTGTGTGTGTGTGTGTGTGTGTGTGTGTGTGTGTGTGTGTGTGTGTGTGTGTGTGTGTGTGTGTGTGTGTGTGTGTGTGTGTGTGTGTGTGTGTATGTTTGTATGTTTGTATGTGTGTATGTGTGTATGTGTGTATGTGTGTTTGTGTGTATGTGTGTATGTGTGTATGTGTGTGTGTGTGTGTGTGTGTGTGTGTGTGTGTGTGTGTGTGTGTGTGTGTGTGTGTGTGTATGGGTGTATGTACGTATGGATGTATGTACGTATGTACGTATGTACGTATGTACGTATGTACGTATGTACGTATGTATGCACCTATGTATGTATGTATGTATGTATGTGTGTGCGTGGATGCGTGGGTGCGTGGATGCGTGGATGCGTGGATGCGTGGATGCGTGGATGCGTGGATGCGTGGATGCGTGGATGCGTGGATGCGTGGATGCGTGGATGCGTGGATGCGTGGATGCGTGGATGCGTGGATGCGTGGATGCGTGGATGCGTGCATGCGTGTATGTGATTATATGTGATTATATGTGCGTGTGCGCGTGTGCGCGTGTGCGCGTGTGCGCGTGTGCGGGTGTGCGGGTGTGCGGGTGTGCGGGTGTGCGCGTGTGCGCGGGTGTGCGCGTGTGCGCGTGTGCGCGGGTGTGCGCGTGTGCGCGTGTGCGCGTGTGTGCGTGAGTGCGTGTGTGCGTGTGTGCGTGCGTGGCTGCGTGGGTGCGTGGGTGTGTGCGTATGTGCGTGAGTGCATGTGTGCGTGTGTGCGTGCGTGCGTGCGTGCGTGTGTGCGTGTGTGCGTGTGCATGTGTGTATATGTGTATGTGTGTACATGTGCACGTGTGCATGCGTGCATGCGTACACGCGTTCTTATGTATATGCGTGTGCGTATGTACTTATGCAAGTATGTATGTATGTATGTATGTATTTATGTGTGTATCTATCTATCTACCTATCTATATATCTATATATATATATATATATATATATATATATATATATATATATATCAACTCCAAGAAACAGTACTTCACTGAACGCTTGATTGACGCGCTATCTGATTCCAAATGTGTCTTCAATTTCATTGATAGGCTGATGCATCGCAACAATCCGAGCATCCTCCTCAGTTATGACACTCCGGTCGACATGGCTTGTCACAGATGCGAGATCACCGGCTAGATTTACCTGAAGTGGTTTCACCTGATGAGAATATCACCTGCAATTTGTCAGAATTCACTCCTGTCCCAGAAATTGAGATCAGGAAATTGGTTGTACAGTGTCCTTCAAAATCATGCGGCTTAGATCCACTTCCGTAGTGGCTTTTAAAAGACAATCTCGACGAATTGTTGCAGGTGCTGATTCAAATTGTGAACCGTTCCATATCATCAAGGATTGTATCTGACTCTTTGAATGAGGCAGTGCTGTGCTGAAAAACAACAATTTTGATCCCGAGCTACTGACGAACTTCCGACCAATGTCGAATCTATCATTCATATCCAAGCTGATAGAATGTACAGTGGCATGTCGACTCAGCACCTACATGTCTGAACACGGATTGCACGAGGTTCTCCAGTCAGCCTACAAGAAACACCAGAGTACTGAAACAGCGCTCCTCCGGATCAGTGACGATGTGCTCCGCGCCATGGACAGCAAGAAATGTGCTCTCCTAGTGCTACTCTACATGTCCGCAGCGTTCGATACAGTGGACCATTCAGTGCTCCTCTCCAGATTGCGTACTAGACTGGGCATCTGTGGGATAGCCTTCTCGTGGTTCAGGTCGTACCTAGCCAACAGAAAACAGTCAGTTCTCATCCAGGGGGCATCATCCAACTGTCAGCGTCTGGACTTTGGGGTACCCCAGGGCTCTGTGCTGGGGCCTCCTGGGGTGTCGACACAACATTGAGTTTCACCTGTACGCAGATGACAGCCAACTGCTGCTCACCTTTAACCCCGCATCTTCCTAGTCAGCGCTTGACGCTATGGAGAGGTGCATTGTCGAGGTCAGGATCTGAATGGCTTGCAACTTCCTAAAACTGAATGACAACAAAACGGAGTTTGTTGTGGTTGGAACTAACGGGCAGCTCGCCAAAGCAGCCGTGACAGACATCTCCATCGGGGAGAGCATTATCCCGGCAATATTGAAAGCGAGGAATATTGGTGCAATTATTGACTCAAACTATGGACTGCAGGCACACGTAAACATGGTGTGTCGGTCAACTTACTACCAACTCCGGAGCTTCGGGAAGATCCGAAAATATATGGATGTGAGTACGGCCCAGAGCCACCCACGCCCTCGTCACGTCAAAACTGGACTACTTTAATGGATTACTGCATGGCCTGCCCGCATGGCAGCTGGCCAAGTTACAACGAGTGCAGAACACAGCCGCGCGCATTGTTTCCCGTGTCCCTAGATGATCTCACATCACGCCAGTCCTTCGCGCACTACATTGGCTGCCTGTGAGGTATCGTGACCTACAAGGCAATCCACGACGACGGCCCATCCTACATCAAAGACATGCTGGTGCAACACAATCCGAGAAGATCACTTCGGTCTGAGAGCAGGTTGCTGCTGGGTGTGTCCATGTCAAATACGCAACTGGGGGACAGGGCCTTCTCTGTGGCTGCACCCACACTGTGGAACAACATACCCCTCCCTATCCATTCGTCAGACTCCATCGACGGATGTGTTTAAAAGACAGTTAAAGACGTATTTGTTTCGCAAACGTTTTTAGTACAGTTTTAATTATTTAAGACATTTTATATAAAACACCTGTATTGTTCATAGATAGTTCTGTATGTGTTTATTTTAGAGTTATTTACTTATTTATATATCTTAGACATCTAGTTTAAATTGTCCATAGTTTTTTTGTATAGATATATACAAATGTTTATGTTTTGAGGTTTTTTTAAATGTGTATTTGTATGTATTGCTTCAATGAATTTGTAAAGCGCCTTTGAGCAGTTTAGGCTGAAAAGGGCGCTATATAAATATGCATATATTATTATTATTATATCTATATATATATATAATAATAATATATGCATATATATATATATATATATATATATATATATCTATCTGTATATATATATATATATTTATGTGCAAGCAAAACCTATATTGTTTTCAAAGTCCCCGTTGTTTAAAGTTCTTACCGGTTTTAGGGTTCGTACCAGATGTGGGACGGACGTAAACGATTGTTCATAACATCGGCTGTGATCAGTTTTGCACCAATTGAAGTGACGCCGCAACCATTATATATTAGCTAACTTCAGAGGTCAGTCTATGGTGTTTGTGATCAACTGGATGTAATGAAAATGAAATACACCTGTTGCTTCTGCCTAAACTGTATTGTAACAACGGACATATTTTCTTGAACTGCTTTCCAGCGGTCACGTTCATCCTAGAGATAAGCAATTCACGGAAACAACCAAGGTGAAAATCAAACCGAAGTAGATGTGATGAAGATGTGTTACTAGTGAAATAAAACAAAAACGTGTAATCAAAAAATAAAGACCTGTGATATAGTTGGGCTAACGCTTTGTTCGTGTTGGTACTGATGGCATTATTTTCTCTGTAGTCAGGCAGTGAAATGCTGTTTTGAGCGTGAACCTTGCAGTAGGGTCCAGAGAAAGTTGTTTGCAGTGTCTACATCGTTGATGTGACCTTATAAGGAATCCGAGTTATGCCGCCCTGGCATCCTTGAGCATTTTTCAAGATATGCAAATTAATTTCACCTTTTTCAAAAATTCAAATTTCGTAAATATCTCAGAAACTATTGACAGCAGTAGAACACAGTAGATGTCTATTCCCTGTGGTGCTGTTCAGAAAGTTTCCGAAACGATACGACACTTCACTACCCAAAATATGCAAAACTAGTGGCCGCCATTTGCAAAATATTGAATTTGGCCCATATCGCAGTAATATGGTTGATACCAAAACAAACACAGTGTCTATGTACCTATGTTTTTATATATACAATATTGACGAGGACATTCACACAGACGTCCTGCCAACTAATTTCCATTTAATACGCAAATTAGCAGCAGCCATTGAGAAAAATCGGTGTTTTATGAATACCTTCCGAAATATTTATGACAGCGTTTCAAATGAGGTGTCTATCCCCATGTTCACAGGGTTAGGAATTTCGATAGTGCCATCTAAAAGCCTATAGGTTCAGTCAATGTACCAATGTATAACAGCACCATACATAGTTTAAGGTATCTAGTAGCGAAACTGTGAAGCTGACTGGCCCGTACATCTCTGGGCAGTGAACGAGATGTTGTCCCACTTCTTTGCTGCTGGCCACTTCAACTACGCCACATATGGCTTAAAAACCAAAGGTCAATGGAGCCTCTGTCTACGGACATTCATCATTGGTTAATAATGGGAGAACGTGTGGTGTGCCATCAAGCAGGACTGTGGAATGACATGTGATCTGATATGTTCATAGAAACCACATTCACGAGGTACGGACAAGGCCCAAATGGATTAGTTGGAATAACTCTCAAACCAGCCACGCTAAAACGGTGGATATTGAGCATGCACGTATGCAGCAAAGTTGTTCAAGACGTGGCTGACGTGGCATATGGATGGATACAGACACATATACATAAAGTGGAGAAGCCGTCACGCATCCACTCTGATAAACAAGAGCGAGAAAAGATGAGGTATGCATTGATCTTCCTTATTCGGCTGATCACCCAACCGGCACCATAAACAATGTCATCGGCAGAATAGCTGCAGACACAGTGAACGCATACGATACGGCCGAAATTGGCAAAGCACATCTGGGATCATTTGAAAGACGCTGGCTAACATTTTCTTGTTCAAGCGGGTTGTTACATTGTCAGATTCCAGAAAAGACATACTAATAAATGACAATTTGCACTAAAGCTGTCCACGAGGTAAACCAAACCTACACGAGTGTGTTGGGCCTACAACAATCATGCAACGTTGATCTGAGACTAGAGTTGAGCCACTAACTTTCCCCCATGCCAATATCAATGGCTGATGAATATGATGAAAGGCTTATCACATCTGCGAAGACGTTTGGATGTGTCTTCCACATTGCATGTGAACCCAAAAGGACGACGATTCTTGATGGATGTTCCATCCAGTGCATCATACGTTGGCGTAGTAAGGGAACAATGGAAGAGTTCACGAAAAGTTTCTGCTGATACGTGCCTAAGGGGCGGCATGACAGCAAGAATAGTGTTTTTTGACAAAAATAGCTAAAATGTGTTTCTTCCATATTCCGGTAGTTGTGCATGTTTTCTAGCAATAAAGGTACCTTTATAATAATTACATATCTCTAAAACACTTTTTTTCATGGATGAGGTGTGACTCTTTCAAGCAATCGATGCGATTATTAAATCTTTAACGGGCATTTAAAGAAAACCACATTTTTAACAACATAAACTTATAACACTCCAGAATTGAAAATGATATAATAATCTGGTTTGGATTGTTTTGTACCCCTAGGTATTCTCCACAATTTGTATAACAAATTTTGGTTTAACATTTTATATTTGGAGGAATGTCCCGAAAATGTGTCAAAAATTGTTTAATTTACAATTACATAGTTTGAAAATTCAAAATAAAATATAAATAAAAAAAGTGAAATGCTTTTATACAGACTGTAGAGCATACCCGGGAAAACAACAATCCAAGTCATATTACCATATCATTATTACTTCCAGAGTGTTGCAATTTTTAGATGTGCTATATTTGGCCACCATTTTGTTTGTTACGTTTGTTTTGAAACGTGGTGTCCGGGAAAAAATGTCAATGTAATTTTATTTAATAAGCCCTTCTCTACCGCTTGGGCACAACAAATTATATTAATTATGCTTTTTAAAAATGTGCTATCTAGCTGCCATTCCACCTCTTGAGAAAGCCGCCAAAGGAGATGTGTACATCGCATTCAATGGGTACTGACTTCAACATCAAAAGTGGAACTAGGTCAGAAAGGGGCATACACCGTGCCACAAGACGGCAGAGACTTAGTCCTCAGACTCCATTTTAATTCCCAGGAAGTTGTCTTGCGTGTGACTGAAGACACAGTTCACTTGATAGACTTAATTTGTTAGTCGCTTGTTGAAAATAGACACACTGACATCGTACAAATCCACATACACGCTGGTCATAACTGCTCGGGTCCCAGTCCTCATGGATCTATACCATTGTGTTCTAACACATTAAAATGAACTTCAAACGACACACGAAGAAGCTGATACGTGATCATAGTTCAGCAAATGACCCATGTACCCCATGCTTGAGCAAACAGGGTCAACATCATAAGCAATGACACCGATGTGTTCGCTCTGCTCTTCCATTACTATGCTTATTCTGCAGAGTACCAATCCTGGTCGGGTAATTATATACGTTGCAACGATAATTAAGAAACCGTGCAGGCTTCAGGTTTCATTGCTGTCGGAAGTTCATGAGGAGGTCTGGTAAAAAAATTGTAAACCATAGGTGCCAACAACACCATAACTAATGTCTCTTCGACCGACGACAGAGGTATTTGAAGAACATATTTGCCGGATCCACAACAAGCTAGCCCTTGATTATTCACCTCTACTACTGGAGGTCAGGAAGTATGGACGGACACATGATGACGTATCCAAGTCATTAACACCAGTCACATTGCCATCTCGTGTCACTCTCGCCGCAGATGAAATTATTGAATTAATCCGACATTTATTCATCAGACAAACCCTGTCGTTCTTCACTGTGTCGGTGTTTCTCAACAAGATTATTGTGTACACTATTTTATGCCTGGCGATGCGAGGCTTGCTGTCAAAGTGACAATACACGAGTAGCTGCCACCAGCGTATATCTCCTCGGTTGCAGTATGTGTTTATTGTAATCCATTGTAAATATGTTCAGAAAATTGTATTGTGACCAAAATAAATTTATATTGTATTCCATACTATCTACAGCGAAGAGAGCGGTACACTTGTAGATAATTAAATGATTTCGCTAGGTTTTACCAAAAGAAAGTTATGTATACCTTATTTGGGGTACCATAGTATATACTTTAAACATTATTGAGAAAAACACGATGTTTCGTTAATGGCGTTGGTACAGTTAAAAAATATATAAGAATATTTGACTATCAACGTCCAAGTCATCTCTTGGATGACACCATAAACTTTCCTGACCCTATGAATATGGGGTTAGACATCACATTTGAAACGCTGTCATAAAATAATAGTTCCGTACATTTTAACAAAACATCGATTTTTTCTCGATGGCTGCTACAAATTTGCATATGATCTCGACATTGCTTGGTAGAACTACTATCTGAATGTCCTCGTCGACATTGTATACTCTCAAAACACAAGTAGAGACACTTCATGTGTTTTGCTATGTAACATATTTGCTGTGATATTAGCCAAATTAAATATTTTGCAAATAGCGACATTTAATTTGCATAGTTTTGGTAATGAAGTGTTGTATCTTTTCAGAAATATCCTGAACAGTTCCACAGACCTACAACACATGGGTACAGACACCTCATTTATTGTGATGTTGTCAATAGTTTCTGAGATATTGACGAAACTAGACTACTTGATAATGGCGACATCAATTTGCATATTTTGATAAATGCTCAAGGGTGCCGGCATCAGAGATATAGAAAATGCACAAAATGTTGTCCGGACCCTACTGCAAGGTTTGCTGCAAGACTGTTGCTGCTTATGTCCCATTCAGAGACGTAAGTTGTTTTTATATTGGTACTGTTATGTGTCTGTGTCCAGAGCCTATGCCATTGCCGGTACAACAGACCCAACAATAGAAGACGATCTCTTTTAATCATTAAATTCCCTTTGTAGCTGTATTTTTTTTAAACATATATCAGAAATCAGGAAAACAATAATAACCAGTTGCACATGGAAATAGTGACGGCAGTGCTGTCAGTTTGCGTTTATGAATGCTATTTTCTATACAAGCAAATGAAGAATCACAAACCGTGAAAGATATATAGCTAGTAATGATTGTGAAATGTATTCGCTCGACAACTAAGTTTGATACAACTAGAAATATGGCGGTATACGGTACCAGGGCATCTGCTGGACATCCCTTGGAGCCGCCCATGCATTGCAGCGTTGTGACTAGCATTCCGTCCTTTCATCTGGCGAGTCATAGCAGGTGTAACGATAAACCTCTGGTTCGTTGGATAATCACATCAAAAGCACAATATTTGTGTGAGGCACTCATCCTGGAGTTTGTCATTTTATACCACACATACAACACTTTAGCTACGACGATTCCCGTTTGGGCGACTGCCATCTCTCTCCGGCCCGAGTCCTGATAGTCCATGAACCAGGCAAGATTTGATTATCAAATTGAGGTACTAATTCCCACAAATATTTTTAGCTACACCAATATCTGATGTGTCCAAAAAAAGGTGATGGACATTTCAGAAGCGTCGCTTATTACCTTTTTGGACACGATCTTTAAACATGGCTGCCATTTTCACGCGGAAGTCTAGCTGTTCAAAATTTATGTCCTACAGCCAAGTCAGGCTGTTCAAAATCTTAAAGTTGTATCAACAAAAGTTGTTCATAATAAAATTCGTAGTACGAGGATACTAATACAATCTTTATAAAAAAAAATATAGGGGGAAATGTCAAGGAAACACAAAACAAAATGCATTTTATCGACAATATTTTTTATATCAGTTTTTGTAATGTTTTAAAAACATCATTGATATATTGTTTTGCTTTCTTATGAAACGATAGGCAATTGGCTATATTTCTATCATTTTATTTATCTTCTGTACTGCTTCTATGTGTTGTCGGCACATCAAAATATAAGCGCACCCCATCCGGCGTCTGTAAACGAGAACACTATCGTACAAACTCCATTTACCTTTAACAGCAAAACGGCTTGGCAGATTTGCATGACATTTTGAGTTGAAACGTAAACATATATATACGACGCATATATGATGTCAGGTACCGATCAAATAAATTATGCATAGGATTTATTAATCTAATAACTACTTCAGAAGCCTTGCTAACCAACAGCCTATAAATGTTATGTTTACACTTCTGCCTTCGAATTTATACAGTCAGTGAAATATTAAATAGTTATATGATCGGCAATTACGTACTGCTATGCAAATAATCTTTTTTCAAACGTTTGGCCTTAGAATATGGCCCAATAATACCTCTATGGGTGATGCCGCAGTAATCTACATATAATCGAGCTTGTGTATGCGGGTAAGTTAACGTTTCCTTCATAGAAGGCTTTAACATCGAGTGCTAAACTTTCAGGGATTAATCTACTACCAATAGAGTGGGATGTGAAACCTTTATCTATTCAAAATACCACACATATATCAATTTGTCATCTTTTAAGTATCAACCAAGGGTCAAACCAATTAAAGACAAGCAAGTAAAAGCCATCACCACGGTAGACAACCAACTAAAGAGATGGGTGGAGCACTTCACAGACCTATTACTGGCACACTCCAGAAGATCCCCCAGTCATCCTCCCAGCAGAGACAGTTCTACCCATAAACTGTGATAAACCTAGCAGAACAGAAATCAAGAACGCTATCAAGAAACTGAAGAACGGAAAAGCAACAGGGCCGGATGAAATACCAGCAGAGGCGGTAAAGGCAGATATTAATATATCCACGGTAATACTACACAGCCTCTTCGAGAAAGTCTGGGAAGATGAAATAGTTCCACAGGAATGGAGAGAGGAACTCAGAGTCAAGCTCCCAAGAAAGGAGATCTCAGAGAATGCAAGAACCATGGAGGAATAGTGTACTATCTGTCCCGGGAAAAGTGCTGAACAGAGTGATATTAGAGAAAATGAAAGAAGCAGTGGATGCGAAGCTTCGAGAATACCAAGCAGGTTTCCGACAGGATATATCTTGCACAGATCATATAGCTACTACGCGCATCATATTAGAACAGTTGTTGGAATGGAATTCACCACTGTATGTCAATTGCATTGACTATGAAAAAGCATTTGAGCGTGTGGACAGACATACACTCTGGAATCTGTGGAGACATTATGGCTTTCCAGAAAAAGAATGACTTGCTATTTGATGCATGGAGGACAATTATTAGATAGTTTCGAAGTTGAGACAGGGGTTCGGCAGGGATGTCTGCTGTCGCCTTTCCTGTTCATCTTCGTGATCGACTGCATTATGAGGACCACTACGGAAGGGAGACGAAATGGCACACAGTGGACACAATGGACTCAGCTGGAGGACTTGGACTTCGTTGATGACCTGGCACTACCATCACACACCCACCAACAGATGCAGGACAAAATTACATTTTTGGAATCAACAACAGCAAAGACAGGTCTGAAGATCCACAGAAGCAAAACCAAGATCATGAAAATACACAGTAGGAACAACTATCCAGTTTTAGCAGACGGAGAAAAACGACACTAGGCAAAATCCAGACTTTCCCTAGCCGATGTCTGCGAAGAATTCTACGCATAAAATGGCAAGACAAAATCAGAAACGAGGAGCTATGGGAAAGGACTAGCCAAGAACCCGTCGCCAAGCAGATCCTGAAGAGAAAGTGGGGTTGGATTGGACACACACTGAGAAAGCCAACAACAAACATCACAATCCTCAAGGAAAACGAAGGCATGGAAGGCCAAAAAACACATGACAAAGAGACACGGTTGCAGATGTTCAAAGGAGTGGCTACACCTGGAAAGGAATAGAGAATATTGCCCAACGTCGTCGTTGATGGCCTAATCTCCGCATGGAGTGAAGGGCATAAGTAAGTAAGTCATCACTGAACATGATGTGGTAGATTGTCGTAGTAGACCACTCTTCAGCGACGGAACAGAAATCCATACGAAGGGGAGGCAAATATGGAACTGCAACATTCAACCGTATACATCGGACATGTCGACATTGAACATGCCATGGAAGATCATCGGCCCGGCATTGTTGTTTCCACGTCAGACCATGTGTCTGTAGCAGGATCACACTGTTTAAAGATCGCTGATGTTGACTGGGCTGCTCAACGCGCTGTGATCATAATAAAGCCGTGCCACGCGACTGCCATTTTTCTGTAATGAAACTGGCGGGGTTGCCTCAGCTTTTTACAGGAGTCCTATCGTGGGTCATATCTGAGACAAGTGTGGTCTTGGCCTCCCATTACATAGATGTAGATGTCCAGTGCGACACCAGCGTTGCCCAGGACAAACGGTTCAGGCAGATCTGCCGAATGTCTCCACTGGCAAAGCGTTGTATCAAACACTTGTGTGTAGCGCGAGGTATCTACCTGCCAACTGTAACTTCAAAAACAGTGATCGTGTTACCGTATGCGACAACGATGTAGCAAGCGAACACTCATGGTATATCGGGCATGGACAACTGTTGTCGCTTTTTAAGGTTCATACATTCAACAGATGGAAGACAATTGACAAAGGGAACGACCCCTCCCAACACATAGACTAATACACTGCTGTAGTTATATAATTATTGCAGGTATAAGTCGTGGCGTCACCTCTTTCCTCTTTGTGATCAAGTCAAAGCGCCAGCAGTCATCTATCAAGCAGTTATTATAACTGCCTGTCAGTAGGATGCCATCGTCCCCGCACACAGACTGAAAACGTCGTTTCAACTCACACGCATGTCCATCAGCTGCTTCCAACACTTAGTATCTTCTTTATAGTGGTCGAATATCAACCCACCCCTCGTGCAGATTCTCCCGTTATACGTCTCATCAAAGCCCACCGTCAAGAGAAAATACATAATGTTGACGAATATGCGTGGCACAGTGCAATAACTGCTAGTCTCCTGTTGGCGTTTGTCTGTCTGAAAGTAGAATGCCTCGATCAGATACTCATGGCACGTGGGGGTGAACAGTTCGCATGTGTCTTTCATTTGATGCAAATAGTCGCTCGTGCAATATGGCAGGCGAACGTGTTCAAGGACTGTTTCCAAGGACGAGTTCCTGTTGTCGAGGTCATGTCGGGTGCAATCCAACACGGACTTACATCCTTACTTTCAATAATGACATCATCATCTTTGATGTAATCATTGAGTTCGTCCCAGGACAGTTCCTTGAACTCCCAATTAAATGCGACCATTGTGAACTTGACTCACATTATTCGTCTCGCTTTCCGATGCAGTTATTCGATTTTGTACATCCCGCCTTGAATCTATCCAGCTGCAAGAGATCGCTTGCATTGAACAACATCTCCAGGTTGTTGACGGTCAGCTCAATCTCACCCATGTAAATAAAGTCGACGATGCTGGTCAGAATCTCCGATTCTACTGTCAGTTGTACTGTGGTTTACGCGCTTTCGTCAAGACCACTCGTGAACAATGTCTTGAAGTAATCACTTGCGGTAGCCAGATTGTTACGATGACACGGGATATCGACGTCACCAGGCTGCAAGGTTACATCGGTATACTTGCCGTCCTGGCTCAGATGATGCGTATGCATAAGCTGAGCCAGTATACTGTTAAAAGCCCTTCTTAACTCTATACTTGATACAATTACAAACCTTGTAAATATGTCACTAAGTTCGGGTATTTTCTCAGACGATTTTTAACATGCATATGAAAAACCCTTCCTCGAGAAGACATATATTCCTAAAGATAATTTAAAGAACTATAGACCAGTTTCTAATCTAAGTTTCAATTTCAAAATATTTGAAAAAGTTGTAGCAAAACGCACTTGATATCACATTAAATCAAATTGCTTGTCTAGTGAATTACAATCTGCATACAAACAGTTTGATTTTAGTGAAACTGCTCTATATATAGTGCGTAGTTATGCCTTCTCTTTTCCAATCGTTGTACACTGGAAGCAATTTCTCGGAGAGCCGGTTTGATTGCTTCTTGTCTGTTTCAGCAACAGTAGACGTTGTCTGATGCGGCTTGCACTTCAACAACTTTGGTTGGCGAATGGTGTCATTGACTCGATGTGATGTTCATCGCCCAGTTGGCGATTCCTCTTGCCTATTGACGTTGTCGAACGCCAACACTGTTGGGACGGAATGATGTACATTGGGATGAAGTAGAACATAATCACTATCAACACTTGATATTTTATCAATGTTTGTCAAAAAATTATCAACTACGCAGCACTGTGTCAAATTATTCAGAAGCCAAATAAGAGCACCCGTGCTCGAGAGTCTTCAGGATTTTGATTATCTCAAACTGACATGTGAAAGTGTTGATAATTCTCGGAAGTAACACGTGTTTCGATGTTTTCACAGCGCCCACAGCTATACTAACATGCTGGGTTATTGGCCTTGTCAACCTGTTAACGCGTGCAGAGCCTCCCTCATTTTCAAATAATGTCCGCATTGCTCTGCTACTGGCTTGAGGTTAGATGTAAGCATATTGTGCCAGCTAATGAGTGCTCTCTGAGCCTCCCTAGATAGCACTAAGGCAGTGTGCGATGCATCCTCCTTGTCATGTCTCGAGTCCAGCACCATCTCTCTTGTTGTAAGTCTCATTTGGCCAGACTGTAACCATCTGGTATCGCACAGACCAAGCAGGTCTATGTTGTAGTTCTTCATCTCTACTGCTACTTGTGATGCTTTCCCAGCTTCATACATTGTTCTGACGTTCCATGTAGAAATCTTTGTGATTTTCTTGGTTTTCAGTACGGCAGTTGGTCGTAGAGGTTCCTCTCGGCTTTCGCTGTTTTGCTTCTGTTTGATGGCCCAACCTTTCTCAAGCCTGTTGTTCTGTTGAGTTTTTCGGAAAAAAATTATGTAACAGTTTTTCTCTTACAGTTGGGATTGTTGCCCCCAAGCAAACCTCTTAGCCTCGAGGAGAGGGTGGTCCCTATTTGTATGGCCTCTACCCTTCGACCTGTCCAGCTTGGGTAACCCTGTCAGGAGCCAAGGCTCCGGCTGGTTAGCTCTACGGGTCACTGAGACACACAAGCCGTCTCACCTCGGCAAGGTTTGGACCATGATACCCCCCCCATTGATTACCTGTCTTCTTTACGACTGCGTGTTTGCATTTCATGCTATGTAACGATGTCAGGATCAACCTATTTTGACATGTGTCGTCTACCATGGCATATCCAAAGTTTACCGCTATTATATTGTTAGTGTTGACCCCAAATGTATGCCATATCAAATTAAATGTCCTATCTGGACTACCATGATGTTTCCAGTATTGATCTTTATATTTTCCCATTGCATGTTCAATGTTGACCTTTATGATAGACGATAGCATTTTCCATATATATATGTTTATGGTGTATCGTAGCATTTTCAAAGTTGATCTCTGATTTTTGGTAGTGTAAAACATAAAATGTTGTTCTAATCTCTGTGTTTCGCTGGCTAAACGGCCCGGTGCTAATTGGCTCGAAGGTGCGTACATACTAAGTTAAAGCCGGAGAGACGTATTTGCTGTATCTTAAAGGAAGGTTGCCAATGACAATAAAGTAGCCGCACCATAAACACCAATTACAAAGGTAAATGGTTATCTAAACCAACATGATATTCGGTTATTGCGGCCTAATCAAAACACATTGCACATCACAATGTTCTGACAGACATGCTCCTTCACTACTTCCAGTTGCCACGTTTTTCCAGTTTTCCGAAAGTTCATTTCTGACTGGGTTGACACTTTATTGTGCGCAACTTACACAGGAAGCACAATGGGTAGTTTGGGGTACTTTCGGCCGTCACGGAGTTCCACGTTTCCCCAATCAACACGTCCGAAAGAATGCACAGTTTTCCCGACAGAGATATCCGAATGAACACAATGTGCACATTGCGTGCAGCTTTGGCAGTCAGCACACCGGAAACGTCGGTATACTTCCGGTAGTAAATGTGTTCCAGATTCCGTGCCGAACACATCCGACATGGTAGAGTCTGTGTGGTGTGCAGTTTAAACTTCAATAACTCTGAATGGGACTTACTTCCTAACATACAACGTCTTTTCTCCAGAAATCTTTACATTTCAACAACGACAATTGTCTTATTAAAACATCTGTTGGCGGTCAAATGCTCACTGACGCATGCAAACTTGCTCTTTCCCCTGATTTTCGATATTGATGATCTTCAAATAGGTGAGACACATAGTACACGCATAAATTATTTACATGTATTATTTAGGTATCATAATATATAAAATATAAATAAATATAAATTTAAATTGGGATAGTAAATACAAAAATATAATACAATCAATAAACAAATTCGTTGGCATTATATATTTCCAGGACCTTGATCATTAATTACATATAGTGAATAATTATCTACTTCTATCGTAAGTACAATTATGATACACAAGCTTACACACATACGCATGGAGCAACAAATCAAGGGCATCAATTGTCAACATTAAATTATTTTGTTAGAATTAGAGTTGTTTCCATGACAATTTAATTTATGCTGTCACCAATACTAAGCAACATGTTAAACAATGCATGCAGCATGTTAACATAATTCCACATTAACGCCACCTAGAGAACGACTGATACCCCAACTTGTAACATAAAACAATAACTTTAAATGACTAGCTTTGCGTTTTTTCCAAATACATCGCCAACTGACACATGAAAGGCAACAAGTCCATGGTAGTGAATTAATAGAAGCAGGCGAATAGATATCGACGCCTGGGAGGATAATATCTTAGAATGCTCCATAGTTAGCGGATTAATATATAGATTAGCATGGGAACTTTAAGTTTACAGCATTCCCAAACAGAACGAATAAATGAAGTGAAGCTGTAATCACCAGGTGGCGCTGCTTCACTGATAAACGTGTCACCGCTAGGCGTCACCTCATGTCACGCTTCAGTGGTCTCGTCGTTGCTGAGCGGACAGTCGTGCTCGAATTGTCACGTCAAACAACCACAACTATGGGCAAGTACTATTCGTTAATAAAATGTCCTATATTACGTTGAACGTTTAGTGACCAGGCATGTTCGTAATAATATGCATCGTAAATACAATGTAAAATAAACAGTAGCGTATATCGTATGAAGGCCTAACTTAATCATATGGCTAGGGACCTGTAAAAACAATAATAGCTTTACCATATTTATAATGGTGCATGTCGATTGTAGGTATAATTAGAACCATTTACAGAATTTAAATATCTTCATTCACTCAAACATTATGACAATTTTTATTTTTAGAAAACGATACAAAATCTGTGACCTCTGCACAGCTTGCTCTGTAGCATACGTTCATACTGGGGTTGTATCCCTGCGTTGAAATGCAGTTAAAAACTGCTATAACAGTACAACTTTTCAAAATATATTTATAAAAATATTTCTCCCCAAAGTTGACCTCAATATGGTGTGACCTTGAGATGGGTATGACCTTGATATGACATTTTATGTTACTTAGATTTAGTCTATTTACAGGATTATTTATCCGAATTTATGATTTTTTCTATTCAACTGTCTTCGAGGGCCCAGTAAATATGTGTCTGCACCCACGAGGGAGGTGTACCCTTAACATTTACATTTTCATGTGAAACCTTTCAGTGACCTAATTATTTGACTATATTTACAGGTTGGTTTTTTATAACTTTTTCTCTTTCTACTGAATGTTTATTAAATACATATCATAGCACATAGCACATAACTTGATATATCACCATTATGCCGATGACTTACAATTGTTATGTCATTTTGACTTGAATGTCATTTCTCTTACTACCGCTGTGCATCGTGTCGAGCAGTGCATCGACGACATCAAATCCTGGATGACGTTCAACTACTTGCTGATGAATGATGCAAAAACCGAGGTTCTACCGGTTGTACCCAGGTCGGCATCTGATTTGGTTGCTGGACTGCATGTGCGCGTTGGATCTGAAGTCGTCTATGCCGCGGAATGTGTGAGAGATCTTGGTGTCTACTTAGATAAACATCTTGACATGACGGTGCAGGTTTCTCGTACCATTAGTACCTGTTCACTGCATTTACGTAACATCGGCCAAATTCACCGTTACCTGCCACAGTCAACAGCAGGACGTGTTGTAAATGCAATGATAACATCACGCTTAGATTATTGCAATTCGCTTCTGCTTGGCACTTCTGCCAAGAACGTCGGCAGGCTGCAGCGACTGCAGAATGCTGCTGTTCGTCTAATAACTCGGCGTGCGCGATGCGACAGTGCGTTACCACTACTGCGCCAACTCCACTGGCTGCCTGTCTAGCTACGGATTACCTACACAATAGCAGAACTTACATATAAGGCGTTAAATGCTGAACTCTCGCTACCATATACGCAGTCTCTTGTGCCAGTTTATAAACCAGCCAGACATCTTCGTTCTACTGAGGGTAACAATCTTGTCGTTGCGAGAGCTCGAACCAAAGCTGGTGAATGCACATTCGTCCACGCTGCCGCTACAATATGGAATGGGCTACCTACTACTGTTATTTCCCAAACCTCCCTCCAATCCTTCAAGGCAGCCTTAAAAACTCACCTTTTCATTACGGCGTACACTGCCTGAAAGACCACAGAAACATTTTTATTCTAAGTTATTCATATTTTTATCTTTATCTTTTTAATAGTCGAAAGAACATTTTAAGTATTTACTTTACCATGAGGTTTGTTTCCTTTTTAATCTACTGATGTTTACACAGCATTACTATCTTAATTTGTTTATTTTTAGATTTAAACTTGTTAAATTTTTACTATTTATATTTTAGTTTTATGTAAAGCGCTATGAACGTTATGGATATGGCGCTATATAAAATAAAGATTATTATT
>OZ023208.1:55485116-55495409 GCA_963995525.1 Escarpia spicata
GCGAATGAACACAAAAAGAAGTGCGTGGACCTCGGCACGTGGGAGAAGATACTGTCACACTGCCACAACGACAGCGTATTCGTAATTACCATACAGTTCAACCAGATGAAATAGCATTAACAATGACAAAATAATTCGACGAAGATGGGATTCGAACTCACGCGGGGAGACCCCAATGAATTTTCAGGCAGATCCTGCTCACCAACGTAATATGAGCAGTTGTCGTATGGTGCCACGCATATACGTCTAAATGAAGTCTTGTCTCGTGACGGTTGGCAGACCGACCTGGATATGTTCCGGTGGACAGAAAAGGAGACGTTATGGTAGTACCTGCATACCTGGTCACCTCATATACCACTAGTATAACGAAGATAGTAACTGTTTGGAGCCGCTGATGGACACGTATGTGGAGGGAACGGGAACGAACGGCTGGTTCAGTCTGTTGCGGGGACAAAAGCCTTCTATTGACTGGCGTC
Source organism: Escarpia spicata (assembly GCA_963995525.1). NCBI lineage: Eukaryota > Metazoa > Annelida > Polychaeta > Sabellida > Siboglinidae > Escarpia > Escarpia spicata. The sequence goes on from OZ023208.1 coordinate 55,485,593, forward strand.
TTGAACTGCTAGCTCTTTGACTTGATAATACAGAGGAGGAAGGCACGTCTGAGAACTATGAGACTTCACCACGGGAGTGTTTTAGTTGGTGACTCCCTGTATGTGTTGGGAGGGGTCGGTTTCAACATCATTAGACTTCCATCTGTTGAGTGTCTGAAACTTAAACCAGGACGACAATTGTTGCCCACGCTCGATATGCCACGGCTGGTGAGTGCTCCCTTGGTTGTCGCGTAGGGTGTTTGATACAAAAAGGTGCCAGTGGAGCAGTGGCGCGGATCCCCCTGAACCGTTCCACCTGGGTACCTCTGCTATCGCACTGGAACACCGCACATGTCTCAGATACGCCCCATGGTCGGACACCTGGGAGAAGCTGAGTCAGCCCCGCCAGTCTCATGACAGAACCATGGCAGTCGCGTGGCACGGCTTTATTATGATCGCAGAATGTAAAGCAACCGAGGCAACATCAGCGATCTTTGAACAATATGACCCCGTCACAGATACATGGTCTGACTGGGAAACAACACTGGCTAATACGATGATCTTCCATAGAATGTTCAATGTTGAACTTTCTGCTTTACGGTGTATACCCTGGATTGCTACCGCTGTGATCCAATATAGCACGATCTCGTCCTTGCTGAGCACACAGTCATGTTCGAGTTATCACGAGCAAGTAATATTCGCCAAACTAGTTGATATCATGTCCTATATGACGTTGAGAGTTTACCTACCAGGCTGAGTTTGTAGTAATATGTATCACAGTATACCACAATGCAAAAGGTAACGTATATATCATGTACGGCATAACATTTGTATTTCCTGTTTTCTCATTTGATCTTACCAAGGAGTTGGCAGTTTGGGGGCAAATGCGAACATTTTCGACCCAAATATTTGGGGTTGGAAACCCAAATGTACTTTTTTATACTCTGCGTTGATTGGCAGCCATGACCTCCTATAATTCAGCAAGGATCATAGACTATGTGTGTGTGTGTGTGTGCGTGTGCGTGTGCGTGTGCGTGTGCGTGTGCGTGTGCGTGTGCGTGTGCGTGTGCGTGTGCGTGTGCGTGTGCGTGTGCGTGTGCGTGTGCGTGTGCGTGTGCGTGTGCGTGTGCGTGTGCGTGTGTGTGCACGTGTTGTACCCGTGGAACAAATTTCGTAACATTGTTGATCTCAAACAATCAATAACTCATTCAACCTATCAAACGGTCACGTGCTACGTCATCCTCTGGAAGAGTTCCACTTAGATGCTGGTGTAATTTTCGATATTCCTTGTTTCGCACGTACATCTACGATCAGCCACACACAAGCGGAACGTTGTGTGATCCGATAAACCGGTTCATTGGTTCCTATTATGACGGCTACCACATCCACCATGTTTTCTTGTGTTCAATAAAGCGTGTTTGAAGCGTTGGAATATTTATAAAGATCCAATTTTAGCACAACATGAAATACGTGGTGTCCTGTGAATGCAGAACGTCACTGTATCCAGTAATAATTGTTACGAGTTATGGAAATAAACACTAGAAGACTATGGGTGAGTTAGGATCTTTACAATTATTTAATTTTATATAATTAACATTAGCTACATAAGTTCAGTAAGATATATTAATGGAAGATGAGTTGACTATCGAGGCTGTCGTTTTCCTGCTGGCGGCATCACACGAGTCTGTGCAAAAACACGTTAGTTAGCAATGTACTGCGGGTTCTTATAAACCTGGAACCTTCCAGTACCAAGTAGGAAGAGATATTGAATAGCCCCCTCCCCCCCCCCCCCCCGGTCTCCATCTTCTTAATTCAAGTCTAACAGAAATTATGTCCAAAGGTTCCGGCTTGTGTTCAGCTCGGCAATGTTCACCATGCCCCGACGCCAATGGTAAGTCAATAAGTTGATCACAAAACAAGTTACAGGATCTATTGTATGGAGTAACAATAACTGAGCAGCCATTATTGGATAAAGGGATATTTTTGCCATTATAACGTACACCGATGCTCTTTGAAAAAGACAATTCTTGTGCATATTATAAACTTAGTTTAATCGTTTCGCAAGGCGATCTGCCACGGGTATTGGAAGAGTGATGGTTTTTTGCATCCCCTCCACATAAACTCCTGATGTCAAAATTGTCAAAAGTACTTTCAACCTAACCCTGACCTTTTACCTAACCCAAACCTAAGCCAAACCCTAACCCTTGTTGGCCTCAGTTGTATCCGTGGAGGTGTAGCAGGAAGGTCTCTCCTCCTGATAGTCGGGTAATCACCAACGCCACTTGGCGCGCGAGGATGAGTTGACGGGAAATGTATGCTGTATCCAGGACACATCCAATAAAGGCAATAATCCGCAACACCCAAGAGTTAAGCTGTATAGTGTACAGGTAAGCATATTACAAATTACAAGTTTCTTATTTGGTTCAGTAAATGTATGACATACCATATCAGGGGCGGATCCAGAAATCGAGTCTAGGGGGTGGCACAAAAACCTCCACTGGCGACCGAACCAAATGGTGTAGTCGAAATGTTTTCGCTACCGCGTCAACGTAACTTCAGCTATTCCGATGTCTAGGCACGAATGGTGTTATCGGAAGACCAGGGGGTGTTGTTGAAAAAATTTCGTTGCTGCGCGCCCGTATCTTCAGGTCTTCTTCTTCAGCGCTTTGCCCGCCTGCCTCGTGTGTGACCATCGGAAGACGGGGGGGAGGGGGGGGGGGGGGGGGTGCTCTTCACAAATTTTCGCGCAGCATCGTTAAAACTTGTATTGTTTATTTAACATGAACGGGGGCACATTTCAGTCTAGGAGGCACGGTAAGGCAGCAACTTAACACCATTGATTACGGTGTGCTGATCTGAAAACTCGTTTGCAGTGGCTCATCACTCTAGAATGACAATATTACTTCATGTAGACAAATCAACATGCAACTAGTCGCGTGGGCCCATTATAAAAGGTCTGCGGGCACGCCTAATTCCTAAGTTCTAGGGGGCACGTGCCCCCAAGCCCCCCGGATTCGTCTATGCTTATGATAAACTTTGTTACATTAAACTACAACCTAATTGTCAATATCATAAAATCATATTTAAACACAACTGACATTACATTGGTTGATCCGAGTCTTGATTAGTAATAATTGTATTACATATTATATATGTATATTGTAATTTAAAAAAATGCGATTCTATAATCGCGTGATATTAAACCATGTCATTAAGTCCCCAAATATGAGTTCATATCACCTGGTGTTAAGCGTATTTATACGATATCGTCACCCCCACGTGACTCTATTTACCGTTGGTGAAGTGGGACTGCTTCTCAAATGTCGAGTTCACCACATGGTATTCACCACAAACGTGTGGTGATTCGAATTAAACACCAGACCAGTTGGTGAACCAGTTACACAAAACAGGTGGCATTATAGGATTGACAAAACCCTAAGGTGATAGTCACGTGGACCCTAAACAGTCCGCTGTGTATTATTTATTTACTTATTTCGTACAAAGAAGAAGTCGATTCATTTTGGTGGCCCTGGTTTGTTCACACGCAAACACAACTGGTTGGCAACTCCATGTTTTCTACATACATTAAACTCGCACATACCCGTACAACAACAGAGAAAGGCAGCAACATATCACCATCAATTAGTGTTCTAATCAGAATACTCGTTTGCAATGACCCATCACTGTAGAACGATAATAATTCTTCAACATAAAACATAGTAACCGAAGTGAGTACTGTTTTGAAGTACACCGTCAACTGATAGCTCTGAAAGGAATCGTCGTAAGAAGCGAATGAACAGAGAAAGAAGTGCGTGGACCAACGTGGGAGAAGACTGTCACACTGCGACAACGTATTCATATACTGATCAACCAGATAAAATAGCACTACAGTGATAAAATAATTCGACGAGGATGGGATTCGAACCCACGCGGGGAGACCCCAATGGATTAGCAGTCCATCGCCTTAACCACTCGGCCACCTCGTCATACGATTGTACCGCTTTCGCGCAGAAATTATAACAGTGACTTTCACTGACTGTAGGCCGGTGTAGAGACTCCCGTTCGAAACACTGCATAGTTTGTAATGTTTTGGAATGTAAACATAAACCTCCAATACTAGGACATAGTATATAGTATGGAGCGCAGTGGAATAGTGGAGAGTCGGACTCTCAATCGAGACAACCCGGGTTCGAATCCTGTGTTGCCGTGTTGAACCTTGGGCAATTTCGTTTACTTCCCAGTCACTTTGCTCCAGTTCACTCAGCTACATGACTGGGTATCTGGTTATAGACACTGTCGAATATTTGTTTATAAATGGTGATCTATCTACATCCTAGATAAGTCGAGATGGCATTCGATTGAACAGGTCTGTCAGGTGTCAGGAAGTAAAATGTAAAGCGTTTTGATCAGTCCTGGATACTGCGCTATATACGAACTTACTTTTTCACTTTTCTTATGTTATAATATAATTATTATGGTTGTACGAGTAATATTTGTATCTGCAAAGGTAAAATTTAAACAAATTTGTTTCAATGAGTTCCTGTCTTCCAAGGTGCTGCTTTCCGCGTGGCAAGAGTCGATTACATAAACACAGTTAAATGTATTCATTGCTCTAAATATAAATTAAAACAATAAAACAAAACTAAGCAGCTTTCACACAATGGCGTACCAATAACATGTCGCTACCGATCGTTGTCATTCAGTGTTACGTTGTTTCATTAGCATCCTCTGCATCTCCATACATCACCACCCCACTAACTACTCCGGTTGCGACACGAACATACACTTAATGTCTATGTGGGAAAACTACGACGCGTTAAGACACAGAATACAGAGAAGTGTGGTAGGATTTAACGAGCGTCGTTAACAATTTCGTCCAGAGTAATGTCACTGACACGACCGCTTTACAGTAAATGGCGTATACATTTACCTTCCACGTGATATCGAATGAAAACTCCGAAGGACATAAACATTTAGTGTCAAGCAAAGGAAACATTCGTGTACCGTGCCGGCTACTTGTAATTCCGCGATGGCATTTTAAGCTTCTAAACCTAAACGACATCCAGTTAACGTGGATCCTCTTCTTTGCGTATATATATATTATTTTGACGACGAGCAGTAGATCCGTGGCATATCCAATTTCGTCATATTATAACATCTAGTTGACCCCAATGAAAAGATTCACGATGGATGATACAGTAGACGGAATTGTTAATGCTAGTCAATCGTGAAATGGAAACAGATGAGAAAACGATAGATTTTGCATCGTTCATAACATATACTGTTACGTTATTATACTTATATAAATAATACACGTTTAATGATCGATTATAAATAGCCAGATAATACCGTGACAGTTATCGATATTATACCAGAGCAAATAAAAACACCCCCGGTAAATAATTCCACGTGTCAGTTATTGCACACTGCGTTGCAAACAAAAACACGTGCTACAGTGGGGCAGTTTCACGATTCGTGCACATTTAGGAAGGAGGAAATCATCTTAACTCTGAAATAAAATACATTACTAAACTACATTATTACACAAGTTACACCATTATTAACCCACTAATACCTCCACTAAAGTGTTGCACAATTACCAATCACTGAAGTCGAGTGAACATATATTTTCACAAATAACATACATGAAGTCTAAAACAAACTCCCATCAGCAAGATATTGGTATTCATTTCGTCAGTCTGCAGTTGTTCTCTATTACGACGTTCGTAATATGTTACGCGGTTATCCTTGTTTCCGGCATATTACATCGGGCAAATGGAATTTAGCACCCCAACCGCACGCTCGAGTTTACATATACATGTACCAACAGAGACCGTAATAGGAGGTCTTTAAGTTCAAACCGACATTAAACGTATCGTGTTTATTGTTGGTTCATCCATCCATCCACCAGCCTCAATACCTGGTGTGGGTGAACGTGCAGATAACACCAACATAATTATTTTATACTGCCGACCAAATGACGCAATTTGTATAGAATACCCAAGATCCTCAATCCACGCAGTACTAATCTAAATACATAAAAAAGCAGGCAGGCAGGCCCCGGGGGATTGGCCCTAGCTGCGATCTGGTTTATATGAATATTCAAGACTGCAGTATTGTTTCGCCCACGACAAATACAAGTTTCGTATTTTCAATCAAAAGATATCGGGTTCTAATTGCAATCATATTTTTAAAGAAAATACGAAAATTCGATTTAGTTTGTTCTTCCAACTTGATCAACACGTTCACCAATACGTCTTTTAATGGCGTTATCCTTTATCATGCCTACCATACTACCGAGGAAATAGAATTTCAAGGCCACTAACATCCGTTTAACAAAATTGCAATGTAAACGGAAATTTCCCTTGTTTAATTGTCAGTAATAAAATGTGTAAAACTCATTGCCATTTGCTAGTAATAAAATCATTCGTAGAACATATGTACACATCATGAACTGGAATAGACTTCGCGCACTTCGAAATAATTGGAACAGAGTTCGTTTCAATTAATTCGAAGCGCGCGTGTACGTAGCACCAAGCGCAAATAAATTTGCGCCCACCGCAGCCCCTTAAATCCATGTGCATGGACATTTCCCAGTGCCGAGGTCATGGGGTGAGCGACAGCTACCTACGACATGGAAACGCCTCCTGTTGGACAATGGTTGCGCCGTCGCCCGTCTCTCTGCCATTGAGTCATCGCCTGGCTGGCGTTCCGGTTCAATTAACACGTAGTCAGCCACGCGTGTCGGGCCCACCCGACTGCGCAGTAGAACAACAAACGACCGCCCGATCCGGTTCGCAGAAGTGTCCTACTGCAATCAAGTGAGCCGTCATTTGTGTCTGTATCTTTATGTGTGTGTTTATTCGGATTTTTCGCTTGGATTGCCAACGTTCTGAGACGGTTCCAACACGGAGACGGACTACGGGAGGTATGCTAATTATATCTGGTGAGTTGTGGAAGTCGTGCCAATGGAAAATGGCTGCCCCGGGATCTTCGGGTGGGGCCGGGCGTGGTGTTTGTAAACCGAGCATTGGTGAGCATGTGGCTACCTTGTCTCAACACACAACGGCGTGTCTGATACGTACAGGCAAAACAATTGGCAAACGACAGTGTTACGCCATTTTTAATTGTGCATCGTGTAGCCCGTCTCTACTGCAGTAGGAATCATTCACGTAGATTGAATAATCAAGCATTGGTTCAGTGGGACGGGCATGAAGCCGACCAGGTTTGTTTCAGGAGCTTCGTAGTGTCGGTTCATTCACTCACACCACACGACCATTCATTGTGGTAACTTGGTTTATGCTAATTAAAATATCGTTTCCCAATTATGTTTACAAACCCGAATTATTAATTTGGAGTAAAATGATAAAGATGAGTAATGTACGTAAACAAATCAAGTTGGCACTTCACTAAAGAGTGGGAACGTTCATGTTTGGTATGCTTTCTGAAATGAAGGAGGAATTAAACTAGTATATGACGATCTCACCGCCCAGTTGCGGGAATGACGATATATTGATTGATTTTGTGTCTTACGACTTCGTAGTTCGCATTAAACTATATATGCACAATTAATCAATAATAAACGATACGGTAGATACCGACAGTCGGGAGTTTGACATTTGCGCTTTGACCATATGAAAAGAAACTGTATGCGAGTCCCTTTCTAAATTGAGTGGGATGCTTATTCGTTTACTGTTTGTTTTGTTTCATAACAAGTACCATGATATATATATATATATATATATCATGGTGCGTATATACATATATATAAATATATATGTGTATATACGTATATATATATATATAAGTTTACACATTATGCGTCTTAAAGGCAGTATGCTTCATTTACATTTTTTATGTTTCGAAACATTGATATTGGGTCAATTAAGTAAATTTGCTGTTTCATCTCTCGTCCCAAACTCCCAATTCCAGTAGTCGCCCTCTTTGTCGGTTGATGTACTTATAATATAAGGGGGGCTGCACAAATAATCGCAATTTCAAATATATAGTACTTCTAGTCATTGCCATATTGTCTCGCAAATTGTTCCTCGTACTTACAGTGCGGTGTTAAAACGGTGTTGTCCTGTATCCTCCTGGTAACATACCCTAGGTATATGCAGCTTCTAGCCCCTGCTGTGACAAAACTCTCGACCTCTACGTCTTTAGTGATTTTTTCTTGCCATATTATTTACCGTGAAAGACACAACATCACCATCAACAACAACGACTGCCAATTTAATCATGTCTACCCTTCCCGACGATGTCCTCTGTATTGGCATGACCTATTTTGTACTAAAACTACGCTTCAAAAAAATCACTTTTGTATACCCCTGTTGATAACTGAATAAGAACCGTGAATGTGGTTTACCATCCATTTGTACCTGACGTCAATTTCCTGTTTGTTTACTCAATAAAACGTTATCATTGCTGGCATCTTAGTCACGCTATGCAGCTAAACACACTGACCGTTTTTTTCGTCAGCGGTAGAGGCGGATCTATATGAATGGTTTACGCAGTTTTTGTGAACCCGTTATCTCTACAATGTCAAGATAATATATCTACAACGTCGCTGAATGCGGACCCATTCAAGGATGCGTCATAGTCATCTACATTAGCTAGGCACTTCCGTCACGAGTTAACAAAGATGGACCGTATCGTCAACACGCTGACCTTCGTATACTACCTTTGACTACGATGATACCGTGACGTTACAGATTACTGCACGACGTAAATGCCTCGTATAACGTGAGCTACCAGATCGAATTTCGGAAAGTTGCCTTAAACAGACTATGACTCTGACCAACACGTGAACATAAGATGACCCCACTGAGCAATTTCCCGGATCGACATGAAACTTATACGCGCGGCTGAAGTGTGTTGACGTTGTTTGTTGTGGTGGGATTGTGGAAATCACAAGTGAAAGGAACAGAACAAAAAAAGATAAATTTCGTTTTTATGTATTGGCTCCTAGCTAGTTCGATAAGATTTTAAACAAATGACAAAACTAGCTTTGAATGAAAGGCCGGTTATCAAGATTTTGACAATCACAATATAAAAACCCACGAAGATAGCAAGAAAAGCAGTTAACACAGTGGAACGCAAAACACAAGATTTGTTGAAGATCTTGATTGCCGCATCAGTCACAGCGAGAAGATCGCTGATGAACAAATCACTCCTTTGCAACTTCTTCTGGGGTGTTTCAAATATATCCAGGATGTCGCCCATCAGTGCGGTGATCAACGTTTATTGGTGGTTCCAGATTCTCGGGAACCCTTTGGCTTCAGCCTTCTCCTTTCTGTCGCTGGTACTTTCTGGCGCCTACATCTGTTCCCACACCATAATGCAGGCTGGTAGGTTGTTCAGAACAGCATCCATCAGATGCAGCTCGTCCTTGGAAAATCTGATATCGTGATGCCGGGGGAACTGTTTGACATTCCCGGCCTGCGATTCGGCGTCCGGAAGAATCGTACGAGTCCCAATAGAGTGGACTTTCAGTTTCCCAACTCAGGTACGGTGCTGACGACCGACTCAATGGCTATGTTCGATCGGTGTGCAGCACTCCAGAATGTTGCCAAACCTTACAGCGTTTAGTCAGCAAGCAGACCCCATAGTCCACCTTGTCTGTCGGTGTGTGCCGCCTCGCCGTCAGTGGTGACACCAACCAGCTTCGTGTCTTTACCTTCTGTCAGATCCAGAGCTTTGTTTACCGCTTCAAGTAGTCCAGGGGCATCGTTCTTATCTGGCGAATGCATGACAACTGCTACTTAGAGTTCGTTTGTTATACCACAATGCAAATTACACCAAACACACTAAAACGAATAAAATGTAAGCTCTACAG
>OZ023208.1:55495609-55518109 GCA_963995525.1 Escarpia spicata
ACGTCGTCTCATATAGTATTATCTACCGTCGACGTGCCGCATGAAGAATAATATAAAGTACCCGTATTGGTAGACGTTAATAAAGAAGAGTGCTTCCTGTCATGTTAATGTTATTCCCGACGTTAGTCTTCGTTTCAGTTAGCGGGTAATACTGGTCACGCCTGTCGGAATAATGTTTGTGATTAGATCGTCGACGAACTTCGGTAAAAACCTGTCACATCAGTGTGAACGAATCGATGAATCATCGGCAATTACGCTCTGTCGCGAACACCCTATGTGCCCGCAAGACGCGGCTCGTTGCATTGTGCTGTGCGTGGTTTTGGCCTCTCACTAACAAGTAGCCATTGTAACACATTCTCAATCGGCTGTCCGGAATATCAGTCGAATGACTCATATAGATTACGTTGTCTGTGCAACATACAGCAAACATAATTGTCGCCGCTGTTGGAATGTGCAAACTTGATGTATCTGTAACAAGCAAGTCAATATGTCTTGTATAGGTTTTTATATACATGTTGCTCTCTTTAATCTTGCCGCAGCTTCAAACGATTGTCACAGCAAGGTTGTGGTTCGGTCGTTTGTGTGCCTGTCAAAGGTGCACTATCTGCATAGTTGAGTGCGAAACAAGTCCCATAAATTAATGTGAAAGTCTACACTACACAGTTCAAAACAATCTAATTCGTTTACATCTGGCAAATGTTTTGCATTTTTAACTGTCGCGTCTAAATTTATGGCAACCGAGCCCACAGAATATCAACTTGAGATGAAACAGTTATACTATATTATACATCGTGAGACATTAAAGTAGTTAGTTTACATCTGGAATTTTTTTTACAACTAGTTTGGAACCACACTTGTAACGTCATCTCTCTAATTTCAAACTATATGGTTATGTGCGTAATGCTAACCTAAGTTCATTTATTGCAACATTCTACTGAGTTATATATATATATATATTAAATGTCGGATGTTTCCTTGATTTACGGGTAAATTTTGTTTCTCATTGTAATCTCACTGCACTGTAGGTGTGGCTTTTCTGTTGTTGTGTCTCCCACAAACCGCCCAAAAGTAGACCATAAGCTAGTGAAGCTATTACCAACAGGCCCAATGTCAAGGTATGTAGGACAGTGTAGTGTACTTGCTGCCAGATATACCTTTCACAATACAATTAGTGGCAGTGGGGATGTATCAATGTTTACTCTATCATAAAACAATATTTCCAAATGCATCTTGTGAATATGTAATTTGATGAAACTGGTTGTTATGGTTTCGCGAGCATCAGTAGTAGTGCGATTGGCATATTGGTATGTCATCCATTCGTTTCCGGTGTCGTAAGTTTAAAATCCCTACACCGACTGAATCAACTGTGATCTCTAACCAGGTTAAAATGTAGACGCCCACAACAATTTCACCACCAACAACCTCTATCGTAAATCAACCATGCGCGCCACAGTGATAATTTGTGGCTGTCTTATTAGACCTCAGTGAATATTTTTGGAGCAGCAGAGATGCCGAACTTAGGGACAGTTTAACAACAGCCTGTGCTGCCGTGTCGAATCTTGGCCAAGTTCGTTCACTCAATAATAATCCAGTGGTGGATATTTGCGTACGAACAGTCTTCGCGTATTAATTGCAGCGTGGCTAAATGTTTCCCAGATAAATCACGATGGTGTTCGATTGGACAGGTTTGCCAGGGAGTATAGTGTAAAGTGCTTTGAGCAGTCCTTAGAACTGGATACTGCGCTACATACGTTCGTACGAATTTACCTTTATCGGTGGCGGGATTTGTTACTTAGTCTAGCTATCAAATTGATTGTGTAGTCAAGTCGTATCTGTGTACATATAAACAACTTTTACCCTTGATATCTTCCGCCATATTACGGTTGTTCAATGAACACAAGTCTTTCGAAATTAAAATTAAACATTCTAGTCGTGCTTAATACTGGCATACTACTTACAGAAAATAATACGACACATCTCTACGTCACGGTCCCTCACTGACGGCACCGTCACAGTTGCGACCATTACAGATTGCATGAAAATGTTTCACAGGTGAATGACGCACCAACGCTGACTTGGGCCGATACACCGGAACGAACCCGCTGCCTTCCACACAAAGCAGCCACTGACGGACAAGGCAGTGCAGTCTCTAAAGGCGACATATTTCTGATACGTGAGTAAAAGTGTCTTTGTTCGTGTACGATGTATACCGGTTATGGACCCGGCACACGGGTGATGGACTAGTTGATATATCCACTGTGCCGTTTGAACAAAGCATGTGGGTACTGAGAGGGTCAGCAGGAACATATTGTTCTTTTGATATATGTGGTAGAAAAGGGTCGATAGGACAGATATTCAAATTGTTTAGCTTCCGTTTTGAAGTCTAGGCGAATTCCGTCACACCATGTTGTATGTACAATGGTGTCTGGTTATACAAAGAGAAATGGTGTACGAATAAGCACCCGCAATAGTAATAACCGTACAGTAGATGTGTTTTTGAATGAATACGTCTAACACGGGTTTTAAGGGTAGACGTTTAAAGAATTTCCAGAAGAAAGAATTGGTGCTTCGTCGTACTGTCTGATGCACAGTATCAATGTTCGTTTTAGAACATGTGAAACATGGAAATGTATCGTTTATTCGCAATACAAAAAATTTCTAACATATTGTACGACGAATCGGTTTCAGAATTTCCTAATATGTAGACTAGTTAGTGAATAGACCTCTGTGCTACAGGTTACACACAATGCCCATTGTGCGCCAGTTTTTGTCACCCGGAGAGATACATGATAGCAAAAATGAGCACTTTCTAAAGACACTGGCAATGAGAACTGAACTAATTTGACATATGTTTTGAAACGACAGTGGGTGGGCACGAATAACTGAGCTACCGCACCCTGCATAAGTGTGATATACAACGTCTTATGGGGGTGTTTGTTGTTGTTAAATATATATTTGTTGCTACTATGAGTCAACACATCGCTTATGAAACCTTCCTTATCGGAGAGTACCGGAATTGGAGACCATCCTGCAAATTGACTGTCAACGCCTGCCTTCAACGATTGACGAATATAGCGCCACCACGGCTGACCCCGTATCGCGCCCTCAGGCTGTTCCTGTTATCTGATTTAAACATACTTGCCGGTTGAGCGGTTTACAATTATCAATGATATGCGTTCTATCAAACGTTCGATTCAGAATTACCATTCGACACACGTGGCAAAATGTTTCCACACCATCAAGTTACTAGAGAGTATCGATATTCGCCAATGCTGCACTCGTTGACGGCATTGACACGCCCAGCCCTAATGATTGTGTCATGTTAATATTGAATACATTAATCGATAACTGTTGCGAAAGGGTATATATTTTGCCCTAACATTTAGTGTCACAAAATATGCAATACAGTATCTATGAATGAACAAACACTTGCACAAGAAAGATAGTTGAGGGAAAATTGCAATGGAAAGGCCACATACAGAGAACGAGTGGGGGATTATTGACAAAGGTACCATGAATACACAAGAGGACAATACAAGAAGAAGAGGACGACAGAAAATAAGATGGAGGGAAAGTGTCAATATATGTTTAAAAGGGCAAAATGGGTGGGCATGGTTAATAGAGCATCGGGGGTGGAATATAACGCGTGATGTTGCCCTCCCCACAACGGATCAATGTGACTAGAATAACGCTTGAAATCTCGCGGAAACAGAGGAATTCAAATGCATTCCTCACTTCTCAAGTGTCCATTCGAACAAGCAATCGGAGACTGGGTTCAACTTGAGACTGTGGCACGAAAATAGCCCAATGACTGCAATGTGACGTGTTTCGTCATAAGCAATGGTTCGACAAGGCAAGCGTGAAAGACTAAAACGGCTCCGGTCGTACACAACTGGCGTAATTAGAATGCGTCAATCCAGAGGGTAAACATTGAATGTACGCCCTTAAAGCTACTGTGGTGTTCAATAACACTCTGGTAAAGTGGAGGGTAGACTTCGTGTTGCTATTATACGATGACGACATCAGTACAAATGTTAATAGTGATACCAGTGCGACGTAGGAAGGATTACATATCCGTGTCGTTTCCTACACATGTTGTATCGTTTTGGAGTCATTTCAAATCGGTAATAGCATTGGATATTTTGTTATTATATTAATACTGCAGCAAAATGTTATTTTGACATGAATTATGATGATTCCAGACACTACGAGTACTTTTCTCCTGCAAAAATGTTTGACGGGTGCCCTCTTGTAACTTTAAAAGTAGACATCAGAATGTAATAATTATTTCTGTAAGCTAAAGCTAACAAACATAGCTACATTTGCTTCACTGGATTGTATATGGCAATAGCAGCAGATATTTTGTTATACCATCATGACATTTTGTTTTCATGTGAATAATGACTCTCGACTTTAAAACTTATTTTTCTCCTGAACTAATTTTTGATAGGGGCCCTCTTTAAATTCTTGTAACTTTGGTTCTAGTGGGAATATTTGAATACAGTAAACTGTATTGGAATGGGAAATAGTGTTTCTTTTTATTTCTTGAATAAAATACTTTTTTGTCACTGTGACTGGTTTTCCTAGGCCGCCACACTCGCATAGTTCGGGCACGATCATTAGAACACTAGAGTTCAATAGAGGGAATGTTCTTTGAATCGGCTTGCTGTCGCTTGCAAGCTTCGATAATCCGTTCATTCCACGTTGCTTCAGTTCAGTCAACACATTGTAAATTAATTGGGAAATCAGGTAAGATGACTACGGTTAGCATTACTCGTTTAGCTATGTGGCTGTCATTAACATTATTAATCTGACAATAGTGTATCTTATACAGAGATTTGTGTACCGACTTTCGTGATAATAGCAATTGTATCCAATTAAAAGAGGACGTGACTTTTTAGTTCATTATCCAACTTTCGCTACCTTACAGTCACATATCTGGGTTTGATGACTTTCATGCTGGGGGCATGTTGGCGACAACTATTCCCAAACAACTACCGTGTCCTCAGCAATTAGGGCAATTTTAGGGGCATCCGATAGATCTGGTAGACATTGTTCTAGTCTTTGATTGACAGATCTTCAAACTTCATATCATCTGCCGGACACTCCGCCTCTTGCCGCTTGTTCATTGGCAACAATCGGAATGTTCCGCGTTTGTGGGCCAACTGTCATGGCTGGCAGACATTCTCTTTACTCGTCAACTTGCCCCAATGAACTTGCCCCTGCAGGTCGTATTTCAGAGTGTTATAAAAAAAATGGCATTCAGCAATGCGCAATTGACATATATTACAAAAAAGCTTGATCGTAATTTATTTTTGTAGTGGCGGCGCCTGCAATTTAGCATTGTCATTCACCGTTGGTGTGTGTATAGGTCGCTAGATATTGCTTGGCGCTTCCATCTGTTCCCTATTTTAACAGTGTTTTGATATAGTCAACTTGCTCGTTATTCTGACCTAACTACAAAGAAGATCGGATATTTGTGAACTTGTAATCTATGCGCAGTACTTTTTGTGTGGTTGAATTGTTGCGTTGGTGTTGGAATAAACGCGCCTATCGGAGGGTGCCGAGTTTTTAGAAGCGCTAAGAACTGGACACCGCCCCCTATGCTTTATATATAGCTAATTAACTTTAATGGGTGTGAGGCTACGAACAAAACATACGAAGCTTTCATGCGTTACCTTTTTCAACGATACAAAACATGATCTCTTTTCTCCGCGATGGCGCCGTTCTTTATATTACAGCTATCTGTATAGCCTAACGACCGAACAATGCATCGTCTGTCAATATTCGAACAACAACGTATTGTATTGAAAGTGTTATGAAACGAAGAAAATTATATTCAACTATTCAATTCAATTAGCCAGATTCTGTTTACGAAACGGGTTTAACCAAATAGACCTAATGCTATATATACATATTGGGTATGATTTGCCCAAAGTGCAGTCTGATACAATCAGTATCTGCTCACTTTTTGTGATAATAGGACTATTGCCGTTTACCGTCTTCCTTATTGCCACCACCAATCAGGGAATGCCGCTACGTGCATGTCGTTCACATTTGTCCAGGCCAGTACTGTGCTTTTAATACATTATCTTCGAGTTAATACAAATTCAATTCTTACGTAATACCTGTTGGATTTAAAATGTTTTAAGAACTAACCGTTGTTTTCCAAAGCAAACTACTCTAGATGGTCAATTGAACAGGGAAGCATTTGAATTATCGACAGCCCAATAGTCAATCCTGTCTGATTATCGAAGACATTGTTTTTTATAGTACAGATTAACGCACGCTGTCAGTTTCTAATGTGCTGTATATTTCTCTGTTTCCAGATTACAGCCATGGGATCGGTATGCAACGTGTTGACTTTACTTCTCGCCATGTCGGTATGTATTGCCATGCATTATATATAATAAAATTACCGGACGCAGGTATTCATGTCGGCTTCAAGCAACGTGGAGATTTTTGTCGACGTGCTTTATAATACACACTACACCCATTTCATGCCAAACACATCGAAACACATACATATACACACATTTGTGTTGGAACATAGTGAGTATTGGGAGGCTGAGCCGAACCCTCGTATACTTGGCTGGAGGTAGGCGGGGAGTGTGTGTGTGTGTGTGTGTGTGGGGGGGGGGGGTGCTGATAACTTTTTTTGTGATTCTACTTGAGTATCTTCATCACGCTGTTGTCGGTCATGATATCCGAATTCGTGGTTGGGTGTTGTTGGAGATTTTCAGGGATCAACCATGATATGATGCACAGTTTCAGATAGGTTTCAACTTGGATGACACTCACCAAAACATCTACAAAATTCACAAAATATTGGGATTAGTCCCCACTCTAAATATAAGAGGGCTTACACCCCAGGTTCCGACGACTACGACACAGTATTAACACGGCAAGCTAATATTGTCCTAAAAATAAATGTTTGAAATTTGAATTTCCTGGCAAGCTTTATCGAAAGTTAGTATGCTGGTCATTACAATCCCTAAAATGACACAATTTCTAGATTGCAAAGCTAAGCAACTCTATCAATCGATATCCATGGTTATTTTCTAACCATTGTGGTCACAACTTTCCATATTAGATCAATATATATGTGTGGAACATACGATTCGTGTGTACTTTTCCTATTTCGTGTATTGTGAACTATATCGACTAGGTAGGGTGCACTTCGAAGATACTTGAAATGCAGCTTGAAATGTCTCGATTGACGTTAATATTAGTTTATTGAGCTGATATTTGAACCAAATACGTTTGGAAACTCTGGCGTTTAATACATCTGAATGTTGGAGAACTGTGTCGTATCATATAACTATATGTGTTTTTTATTTTGTAGGGAGTCGAATTGGCCAAAGGTAAGCATTGGTTTCATCTTACTTTTGTGTGCTTTACTGTAAAGAGGGTCGGAAGTAAATTATATATTTTAATCCCATGTTGTAGAAACATATAACAATTGAAAGGCTCGGTACCATGTGTGCATCGTGTAACGCACCACTTGCATGTATTGTAAGCACTATTAAGCAAAACATGCGCGAAACTGTTATGTAGTGACAACCAGAGATGATCCGTGGTGTTGGATATCATAGCAACCATCCTTCGCCTATGCGTGCAGAGGTTCAACAGTCTGGATAGTTCAGATGGTTCCTGGGTTATCTTGCTTACATCATAACGTATAGCCGAGTCTTAGCCAGACTGACTCCGCTAGATGGCGACGTCGTACTCATACATGCAGTGATACACTCGGTGGAACTGGGGAAAAAGAGACTTAAAGGAAAACATCTGGATAAGGAAAACCAAACACAATATACTAATGACTCGATATTAACGCCGGTACCGACTCGCATATATCTATGACGATGTCCTGAAGCGCCAGCCAGGTTGCGGCGGTTTGTCAACGCCAGTGACAACAATGTCCATACGACTACCGTGTCGCCATCTAGCGGAGTCAGTCTGGTGCAAACTGCTGAAAGCCCATTGACAGGTCGCAATAGAAAATGGAAAACGTAAACACAGAAACAATATATATAACTACATTCTGCCGACGTGTCCTCGGTTGTCGTAGAAGGTGTGTTGTTCAGTTCATATTATGTCATCATTGCCATTTTGGTTACGTTGTAATTTGTTACATTTATTTTTCTCAAACCTAGGCGCATGCGAATTTCCTGCCAACTACCAAGCCCAAAGCGCCAGCTGGCTAAACTTCTTCGCCACCAAAGACACCCAATACGTTTCTAGATACTCGTCAACGGGTTACGAAGAAGGAGTGGGAGGAATCTGGTTTGGTAAGTAATTTAGGGGGGATGCGTTGATGGAGTATTAGAGGTCATAGTTCAGATAGTCTTCCCATCCTCGCGCGCCAGGGGTCGCTGCTGCTGTTTACGTCAGTGCCAGCCAGCAGTATCCCCTTGGCTGATCGCTTTGCGACACTGAATTTAAGCTCAGCCTATGAAATCGCTCAATATATCAGTGGTTGGCGGCAGGTCAGGTTGTCATAATAAAACTCATTCCAACCAACCGTGTTACATGCAATGTTTAGGAAGTAGAAGCAATAATTATAATACACAATACCGCTCAGCTGCCCGTGCTAATGGGCGAACGGGTCATTATATATTGGGATTCCCAGAAGTCGTTTACCCGTCTTCAAATTGGGGCGGGTATTTGCGCTGTTCTCACGAGTGATGCAGTCGCGACTGGCGAAGTCAATTACTAGTTTGACTCGGCTAACTTCCACACTTCACGTAGGGGATTAGCCAGGGCTAATGTTGCATGACAAACAGCCCTGGCTTGCGAGGATGAGTCTTCCCATTGGGGCGATTAGCGATTACGTGACATCCGGTCTCGTAACCTAGCAACGTCTCTTGGCGGGCTACACACAACATCTGCAAGAAGGCGGCGCGTCAGCTGAATCATTTGGGTTCCATGGTAGACAATGTCCTGCATTCGATTATGTATAGCCAAGATGACGGATCACCTTGACGACCGGACATCAATATGGGCAATGATGTGTAACTAATGGACTTAATTAGTGCAAATTTTTGTCTGATTATAAAAATACTTGACCTACACAAATTCTGAAAGTCCTTACCTGCTGCTATCATAATCTCATTGACATGCTGATAGAATAAAAATATATATTTCTATGTCTCGTAAAATACTTGCATGTGTGACACCCGTCGATATTTACAAACTAATTCACGCGTTATTCCGAACACGTATCGTGTAGCTATATTACTGCCAAACATCCTTTCGCTTATTAAAATCCTCTAAAATTCACCATTTTACAGTCAACAGCTTCTACTGTCACAAATGGAAATCTGCTTACTCGAATGCACTTATATTAGAATATGGGAATTTTTTTAAACAAAAATACTCAGCCGTATTTCTTAAGAAGTTTAACTGAGGCATGACCCCGTTAGCTCCCGGAAACAGCTGTAGAGCTGTAGACTTAAGTCGAGTGACTGTAATGTGGCAACTGACTCTCGAAATAAGTTATCTACCGTCTGTTTCCCCCCTAATTCTACACTCAGCTTCTTGCTAGGCTGAATATAATGATTGTTGTCATTGTTTTATTGCATAAAATATGTCTAATCACTACGTATTTTTTCCATTACAACTAATCCGTAAATGTCGGGATACAATGGCACTTTTCGCCCGATCTGACCAGACTAAACCAGACGAAACTAGACCCCTCTAATGCCGTGTAACCACTACACCCACCGTCTGAGCTACACTCAAAGCCGGTGTTACGTCATAATCACGTAAACCCGATACTTTCCACTACTGTATGATAGTAGTCGGGGTTAGTCGGTGTCAGTTTGACGTGGTTTAGTCTGGTCTGGTCTGGGTCTGATCTAGTGTGGTCTGGTCCTGTCGGGCGGAAACTTGCCAGTGTATCCCAGTCTTTAGATAACATCATGACCAACAGCTCTCTGTCTTCTCCTCTCTTCTCCTCTCTTCTCCTCTCTCCTTTTCTCTTCTTTTCTCTTCTTTTCTCTTCTGTTTTCTTCTTTTCTCTTCTTTTCTCTTCTCTCTCCTCTCTCGTCTCTCGTCTCTCGTACCTCTTCTCTCTCCTCTCTTCTCTCTCTCTCTCTCTCTCTCTCTCTCTCTCTCTCTCTCTCTCTCTCTCTCTCTCTCTCTCTCTCTCTCTCTCTCTCTCTCTCTCTCTCTCTCTCTCTCTCTCTCTCTCTCTCTCTCTCTCTCTCTCTCTCTCTCTCTCTCTCTCTCTCTCTCTCTCTCTCTCTCTCTCTCTCTCTCTCTCTCTCTCTCTCTCTCTCTCTCTCTCTCTCTCTCTCTCTCTCTCTCTCGCTCTCTCTCTCTCTCCTCTCTCTCTCTCTCTCTCTCTTCCTCTCTCTCAAGAAGTATTGACCCAATCATGGGCCACCACCGATATATGAGACACCAGCTGCGTAATGTTCAGGAAAAATAGAATAAGACGAAGTGGCGGTGGAGTTATTTTATATATTAAAGAAGCTATCCGGGCTTATGGAATAAAATTAGAAAGAGAAGCAGATTCCGTGAAACCTGTTTGGTGAAACTCAACATTAACTGATGGGTTATTTTATTGAAGTCCATACATATGCATAGAAGAGAATGAAAAAGTACAAAACGCTATAATGGAAGGGATCAAACGGGACTGTATTATTATGGGACATATAGAATGGAATACAGAGTATGGGGAGTGAGGACCACAATTTTTTAACTTGACTACAATATATATTCCTTTATTAACATGTGCTAGAACTAACCAGTGGTGGGAAGTTGTTACAGATAGTTTTGCTCGCTCAGAATGGATTAGTTAATAATGTCAAGATAGGTGAGCCACTGGGGTGTAGTGATCAGATACAATTTACCATCAAACTAAAATCAGAAAGGAATAGTAAAAAGCAGTACTGGAGAAATGTCCACAAAGGAAAATATAAGGACATGAGGAAATATTTAACTAAGATAGACTGGAATAACTGAACTGAAACACTGAAGAATAAGACAGCAACATAATGCTGGAATATCTTAAAGAGTGAAATTGAATGCATCGTCGATACATTTGTTTTCATGAAAAAAACAAGGGAAACGGTCCAGAAAGAAACACTTATCGAAAGAAGCCATTAGAAAAAATAAGTACAAACAACTGATGTAGAAGTCATATAGCCGTACTGGAAATTATGACGACTACAACATTTATAAAGAAACACTTAACCAGGGTAAAACTGAAATTAGAAATTCAAAGAGAAGCTATGAACAAACAATAGCTTGTAATTTAAAACATGACAGCAATAGTTGTATGCATATGTTCGGAGCAAACAGAAAGTTAAGGATAAGGTCGGTCCTCTAGACGATAGCGCCGGAAACATAATATCAGAGGGATTCTTAATGGCAGAAGACCTGAATGAGTATTTTAGTTCGGTGTTTACCAGAGAAGTTATTAGTTCACTGCCAGTATCAGAGGCTATGGTTAAGGGGGCACAATCAGACTATCTATGACAGTTAATTGTAACCCCGGGAATGGTAGCTAAGAAAATAAGGACTATGAAGGATAATAAATCACCTGCAGTGGATGGAACCCCGCCCAAACTACTACTGGAAATTGTAGAACAAATTACCTTACCGTTTGCAACAGTTTTCAACTTGTTATTAGAAGAGGGTGTGGTTCCTTTAGAGTGGAAAGAAGCAAACATTATATCGTTATTTTTAAAAAGGTTCGAGAAACAAGTCGGAGAACTACAGACCAGTGACTTTACCATCAGTGATTTGCAAATTATTATAAAGACTGATTAAAGATCACATAGTGGATTTTCTTGTTAAACATGGGTTTCTAAAAGCGAAGTAATGCTTAACAAGTATGTTATGTTTTTTGGAAGAGATCACTAAGTGAGTAGACGAGGGATCACCAGTAGGTATGATCTACTTAGATTTTCAAAAAGCTTTTGACAAAGTGCCACATCAAAGATTACTGCTGAAGCTAAATGCCCGTGGGATAGGTGTCACCTAGGGGATGATACTGCATTGTAATACTATCACAATAATATAAATTAGCCGAACACAGTTCAATAAAACATAAACATGGAGTGTAAACGCATTACTACGTGACATTGATAGACATCTTAACACTAGAAAGTTCACAGTCCATCCGTACTGTCGCGGCACATAGTTCAACATACCGCTAGATTCACTTCCCCGCACGCCTGTAGTACATTAACATGCGAGGTACCTCGTTGCCGTTCAGCAACGCTGTTTGTCGGCTGACGTGGCGCATCGTTGACGCTTCGCTTGTCTCGCGCCAGCCCGGTTGCCTTTCCACGCGAGTGACGCTCCACTGTGTGTTCACTCCAGAGGCGTTTACTCCAGCGCAGCCCGGGCAGCTATGTATTTAAAACAATATTACCAAATAGTACACTGAAATGTTATACACACATAAAGCTGCGTATCTCCAACCACATTACACGTATGATATATGTTCGTTCGACAACGATTCAAAATAACTCTTTGCAATCAATAAACCTATTCCGGCAATAACACGTAATAGTCATTATGCATATTAATACGTCTGCACAGTAATAACATTATTATCATCTTAAGTGTACTCACGGGTTAAATACCCCAAGTCATGTCCCCTGACATAATAATAATAATCTTTATTGATACATAATGTTATATATTGCACAGATGTAGCAGTAATATGAAACATGTATACATTACGTAACAAATGGAACGAAGCAACACATTGCTTGTGTTCCTTATTCATGTCATATATGCAATGAAAACTATGATTCGTGAAAAGAATTTAAAAAAAAACTTACATCGACCGGCAAGCTTCTCTTCCTGTGCACATCTAAATCGCCACAATAGGAAATGCTATAATTAACTGAATAAAAAAATAGTTGATTGACAGAAGACAACGGGAGGTAGTTGATGGGGAGGTTTCAAACTGGACATCAGTCTTGAGTGGGGTACCACAGGGATCAGTACTGTGACATATAATATTCTTAATATATATCAACAATGTGTTCGATGATATAACTGACAAGTTGTTAACATTTGTTGATGATACAAAAGTGTTTAGAACGATTAAACGTGATGGAGCAAACAGCATTTACAGGATGATCTTGACAGGTTGATCAAAATGTCTGAAAAATGGCATTTGTTTTTCAATTTTGGGAAATGTAAATGCCTCCACACAGGACATGAATGAATGAACGTTTATTCAACAACAACATAATACATGCACAGTATGGTTTGCTGCTGCTGTTGCTGCTGCTGAAAGGACATAGCTGAAGTCATAGACTTATGTGTTGCTATGCCCTACTCGAACTATGAAAATTGAATAAATACAACAGGAATTATAAATAAATCACAAAATAATATTCACAACTCATATATATAGACTGTTTACTATAGTGTTTGTATTACATGGGTTTAACAAAACATCACCTTCAATTAACAATTCACAAATATGTAGAAATTAATGACAACTTGATTGCTTTTTTAAATTGTGTTAAACTTGGAAGCTGAGTCAATTTATTTGGTAAATTGTTCCACGTTTTTATACCCTTGACGGTGATTGACAGCAGTCGGAGGGTGGTGTTTGTCTTTTTAACATAGAACAGTTTGCTTTGTCTTGTATCATGTATGTGTATAGCTGCGGTTGGTTCAAATAATGCTTGAACACGACCATTTAAAGAATGGTTGTTTGCTTTATAAAGTATGATCATAGTCTTGTATTTAACTAAATCATGAAATTTAAGCATGTTTGAGAGATGGAAAAATACAGATGTATGATCATGGTAATTAAGATTATAAATAATCCGTATAGCTTTTTTCTGTAACATAAATAGTTTGCTGAGTCTAGATTGATAAGTATTTCCCCAGATCTCACAGCAATATGACATATGTGGTTCAACAAGTGAATTATATAATGTGTGTAACGCTTGACAATCAAGAACATGCCTAGTTTTATATAAAACTGCTATGTTTTTTGATTCAACCATTTTTATGTGTTCTCTCCATGTTACGTTTTCGTCAATGGTTACCCCAAGGAATTTAGTATATGATACCTGCTCAATGTTTTTCCCATTCAAAAATATATGCACATCTGTTCTAGGTTGCTTTTTATTGTTGAACATTATAAAATGTGTTTTGTTCACATTAAGTGATAATTTGTTCGCTCGAAACCACAGGTCTAGTTTTTTTAGTTCGTTGTTACTAACAGTGCTTACTTCATCTGTGTTACTAGCGGAATAAAAAATGTTTGTATCATCAGCAAACAAAATAATGTCAAGCAATTTTGAGACTTCACACATGTCATTTATGTACAGAATAAATAATAACGGGCCAAGGATTGAACATTGCGGGACTCCACACTTGATTTCCTTTTGTTCTGAGTTACTGTTGTTATAGCATACATATTGTCTACGGTTGGTTAAGTAGCTTTTTATCCAGGCCAGAGCCAGACCCCTGATTCCGTAGCATTGCAATTTACTTAGCAGTATGTTGTGGTCAACAGTGTCAAAGGCTTTTTTTAGGTCGATAAAGACCCCAATCGTGCTTTGGCATTTATCCATTGCGGATGTAATTTTTTCGACAAATTATGTTAAAGCTAGTGAAGTTGAGTGATTACTTCTGAAGCCATATTGTCCATCTGTCAATATGTGTTGTGTTTCAATGATATACCTTAGCCTTTTGTTGAATATTTTTTCAAGTATTTTAGAAAATTGGGATAAGAGAGATATAGGTCTATAATTAGAAAATTGAAAACGATCTCCTGACTTAAATATAGGAATGACTTTTGCTAATTTCATATCATTTGGAAATGATCCGCTGATCAAAGATCTGTTAAAAATGTGGGTTAGCGGTTGTACAATTTGCTTTATTACATGCTTAACTGTTTTCATGCTGATTTCATCGTGTCCGTATGAAGTTTTACTTTTGCACCCAGACACAATTTCGAGTACTTCTTGCTCAGTAACGGGGGGCATATACATTGATTGTGATATAGTACGTTTTACATAGTCGGTTGGCTTTGTTCCCGGGCAGGGTTCTATGAGGTTGGATAATTTAGTACCTATATCGACGAAGAAATAGTTAAAATGATTAGCTATTTCTTTATTTTCTAATACTACTATGTTATCGCCAACATGAAACTTGTTCAAATATGTGGTATCAGATTTTCTTTTACCTATTATGCTGTTAAGAGTTTTCCAAGTTGCTCTTATATTAGTCTTACAATCGTCGAGTTTTTTTCTGTAATATTTTTTCTTTTCTAGACGTAATAATTTGGTTAACTTGTAATTTTTGTAGCGGATTTCTGTTAATTCTGTCCTATTTTTTAGAAACGCTAAGTACATGTTATTCTTCTTTATGCAAGCGTTTTTTTAGCCCGCTTGATAACCAAGGTTTATCATTCTTTTTTTTCTCTCCTGAATACGTTGTAGTTTTTACAGGACAGGCATCGTTATAAGTATTATTTAGTATTTGCATAAAGCGCGAGAATGCTAAATCAGGGTTTGACTCATTCACTACAGTGTCCCAGTTTGCATAATTTAAATCGTGCTTAAATTTGTTTAATGAGTCCTCATCTAACGTTCTGTTATATTTATATGTTGGATCATCGTTAATAACCGCATAAGTGCTGTTGTCATACAGGACGAAAATTGGCATATGGTCTGTAGCATCGCTTAAAACAATGCCGCACATTTTGTTTCTACACAGTTCAGAACAGAAAATGTTATCTATTATACTAGCAGTCGTGCTTGTTACTCGTGTGGGCCTGGTGATCAAGGGATATAATCCAGAGCAGAACATTTGATCAATGAAATATTTTGATTAAGCTTGTTCTTCGCAGTGCAATAGGTCTATATTGTAATCACCACATATATATACGATTTTGCTGGTGAGATTTCCCAGTATGAATGAGAGATTGTCATTAAATTTGCTGATGCTGGTATTCGGTGCTCTATACATACAACCGACATTGATTTTTTCGTGTTTACTAATTTGTATCTCAATAAAGATGCTTTCAAAACAGTCACCAACAGCATACGATATATTCCTTAGACAAATATCAGAAGACTGGCAATTGTTAAGTACAGATTCACACACATATATGGCAACGCCGCCACCGTGTTTGTTTTTTCTGGAATTACAGTACAGTTTGTAACCCGAAAATACGACATCGTTACAGTTTACTTCACTTCCGTCCCAAGTGTTTTCTTTAAGCCACGTTTCTGATATAGCAATTATATGAAATTTATACTCCATGCTTTGGATAGTATCTTTAATCTTGGGTAAGTTAGCTTTTAAACTCCGAGCATTAAAGTGTATCATACTCAGTTTGATTGGCTGGTTTTTGCCAACACTGCTAAAGTTTGTTGAAAATTGTGCTGGGGTGTAGTATTTACATTGCGTGGGCAAATCGTTATACAACAAACAATCAGTATCAATATCGTGTTCGTAACAGTGTTCATTATAATCAAACGGTGTATCATACGGAGGCGTTAACTCGTCATTTTGTTGTGTAGTTGACGCCATGGTTAAGTCATCACAAAAACGTTTGCCAGGATAGTCAACAGGTACTTGGTAGCTTAACCACGGTTTGCGACATCGTGTCGCTCTCTTACCACCAGTTTGTCAAATGACAAATATGCGACTTTGCCATCTTCCCTGGCCTTCATCATTTTTGGTAGCAGTTCTTTCCGCCTCGCCATGACCCTCTGCGAATAGTCCTCGTTCACGTAGATGCCACGAGGCCGTTTCTTCTTCGCCGCCTGCAGTACCACCTCGCGGTCCTTGAACGACTCGAACTTGACCACGATGGTCCGGGCTCTCGTCCCAATGCCGCCAGTTCGGTGCGCGCGACCGATGTTGATGGCGCGCACTTGGGCTTCGGGGAGTTCTAGGGCTGTTGTCATAGCCCTGCGCACGCTCTTCTCCGTCTGCTCCCACGTCTCGCCGTCGACCTCAGCAACGCCGTCGAAACGTAGATTACAGCGTCTTGACTGGTTTTCTTGGTAGTCGATCGCGTGCTCGACTTTCTTGATCATTTCTTCAAATTCGATCATCTTCTTCGACAGATCGTCAATGTTTTCCTTCGACTGCTTCTCTTTGATCTCCTCAACTTGGGTTTGCGTGTACTGCAAGCCGACTCGGAGTTCGGTCAGCGCGGTGGTTGTCTCACGCATAAAGATATCCACCCGCCTGTTGATTTCAGCTACCGCGCTTTGCAAGCACGCTTGGTACGCATCTTTTTGTATTTTCAGGAGCTTCTCAACGTAGGTCTGGCTTTCGTCCGCGTCAGCGCTTACTTCTAGGTGGATGTCGGCAGCAGGGGCCTCGGTGGCACCACTAACGCCCGCTCCGGTCTTGGGCGGCTTTGCCTTAGCCTTATAGGCCATGGGCCAGATATGCCCCTCGTGCACCCCCCACAACTCTACCAACCCATGTTTTTTTTAAGCTTTGGGGTCTCTCACTACCCATTTCCAGCCTATATTGGATGGTACCCTGAAATATCGTATTTCTCATCAACGTCTCGTGGTATTTAATCACCCACACCACAATCGTCATTGTATAGTCATATATGTCTCAATATGTACTTGTAATATGTCAAATTGAAGGTTTTCATCTGCTGATCATTATAATAGCATTCAATATATATATACTATTACGGCATGTGCCCTAATTAGCATAGAATAACTATACCCCATTCTCGCTCGTGACCGCATAGATGACATCACTATTTTTGTCAAACATATCAATTTCTCTTGATCCCATGGCTTCTTTAAAATAAAATAATAATGCATAACACTCTGCAGCATCATATATTTCATTTAATACCAGAATTGTCTTTCTGTCATTACAAATGGATTAGCTATGATGCTTCAAAAATAACCGTAGTGTCGCGGATCAAGAGGCGTAACCCAGGGCATTTTAAATTAGTACACACTGTACTCCATCAGCAATGGATTATTTAAAATGTAATGAAGAAGTGACTATAATATTGTTGTTTTGTAAGTAATTTACGTTCTTTCTGCAGTATCTAGGTACATGTTTGAAGCTGGAATACTAGTTTTCTTACGTGTTTCATCATGGTATGCGGAGATCACAAGGTTATATCCCATATTATATTATTTAAGTTTCATATCATATTATTTAAGTCTCATATTATATTATTTAAGTTTCAATTACAGCTTATACGAATACCTCAGGTCAACTTCACAGATATCGATAAGTTAAAATGTTATTTAAGTTGGATAATGATAAATTATAAGCTTTACCTGCGTTGACCTGCTGATATTGCATACCTACCTTTGTATGTATTTACTATTAAAACGAAAACGAACAAGTGATCAAACTGTCGAACCTACTTGTATAGTTCATGTAAGGGCTTAAAATATGGAGAACTTCAACTCATGTCTGGTATGCGGGATGCAGAGAAGAAGTTTGTAAAATTGCAGGAGATCAAAGAGAAGAGACTTTCAGAACATCCAACTTCAACCCACAGGATGGAGGGCACGTGCAAGCTCATCCCCCAACACATTGATGGAATATCATGGCTTCCATTGGGAATGCTACAAACGTTTCATCATGAAAATGGACAGGCTGACGTCCACCTCATCACCACCACCTGATGCCTCCACACCCCAACGTACGAGCCGCATAACTTCCACAGAAGGTGATAAAATCATCAAGTCGGACTGTATTTTCTGTGGATCAGAGGGTCGTAAGACAGTAAAAGTGAAAAGCACATGGACCAGTCAAGGCATAAGTCAGTTTGAATTTGATGAATGTAAGATTGTGGCGACGATGGCGGAAATAAAACAGGATGAGACGTCCTCACAAGAATACGATCTGTTTGCTTGTGAAGCCAAGTTCCACAAGAATTGCCGCACGAACTATATGCAAAAACCAGAGAAATGGGGAAGTACAGATGGAGATCGAGGCACGTGTTAACCTGTTCAACTTGATGGAAGCCCATGAAAAGGCATTTGACATAGTCTGTTGCATGGTGGAGAAGGATGTCCTGCATGTTCGGTGAAATTAGCTGACCTGCAACAAGTGTACATATCCAGCCTAGAGAATAAAGAGCATAGTAATCCTGACTTCCGGGGTGAGAAATTAAAACTCAAACTTGAAACCCATGAACCCTTCAAAGGCAGACTGTCCTTCTGCGATATGGGGAAGTTCCAGTCAAGCATAGTCTATGTTTCACAGACTGACATCAACACAGCCGTGAAACACGCCTTCCAGTTGAAATCAACTGATGCTATCAAGATCACTTGTACATATCTTCGACAGATTATCAAGGATGGGTTTGCTGAAGCACCTGATCTTAAATGGCCACCAACTCCCCGTGATTGTGACAGAATTGGCACTATCGTACCAGACACACTCCAACTCCAAAAATTGTTATGTTATGTCGTAATTGAGATGGCAGCTCCCACATCATCCCGCACAGAGAGACTTGTTCTGTCAATTGGTTAGGACATCTGCCGGGCAACAACCAATAGATCGTGGAAGCTGCCAAAATACATATTCATGAGCATGCCCATGCGTCATATGTTCAAATGTGAAAACTCGTAATTCTCCTGAATAGAATGGGACACTGTGAAAGCTACCCCTTTTCATTAGAGCTGGAGACAGCGCTAGCTGAAACTGTGATGCAGTCGTCCACTCTTTTCTCCAAACAGATTGTCAGGTCACCACCAGGACCAACGGTATTCTATTCAGAATTTTATAATTTCGAACAGCTTCTGAATTATCTCACAGGTAAAGGATATAGGATCAGTTCAAACAGCTCATGGCATCATGTTACAGGAAGTTGGCAGTGATGATCATTCTGCGGAATATGGTGACTGTCATGAGATACCATCTCAAACAAGGAAAAGGGAGAGGTCGCTGAACATTAAGGAGTCGGCCACACTAGAGAGAAGCTGATTCTGAAAGGAGAGGCAACCAAGAGGCCACCTGATTGGACATCATCCTTGTCCAATGGTGAAAACAAGTGTCAGTTCATCAAACTGCTTCTGAAGCTGTGGCAGAGCGATGGATACGTATCAAAACTACATGGAAGACAAGTGACCTTCATATATGAGGAGAATGCCACTATGCTGACTGCCAATGATGGCCGGACGACAGTAACCCATGAACTGCCCCTTCTGAAGTCATCACAGGAAACTGACTCAAGAGTTATTCTCTATGTTAATTACGAGAGGAGTAGGAATTACCGATTCGTTCGTGTGAAGAGCCCTGATTCAGACATCTTCTTCGTTCTTCTGCACTATGCTGCATCAATTGGAGACATCACCATCTTGTTTGACACTAGTGTAGGAAATAAGCAAATATTGATTGATGTCAGCAAACTAGGAGTTGATCTCGGCCAAGACAAATGTACAGCTCTGATGGTTCTGTATGCTTTCAGTGGATGTGACAGCACTGGTGCTTTCCGAGGGATTGGCAAACTCAAACCAGTGAAACCTCTACTGAATATTCCTAAATACATTCATGTACTCAAGAAGCTGGGAGATACATGGGTCCTACCCGAAGAAAGGATTGATGAGCTGGGCAGCTTCACTTGTGCTGTGAATGGTATAGCATCAAAGGTGTCAAAAGTTGATAACTTCAGGCTAATTCGTATCAATGAGCTGTGTGCCAGGGATAACCGTGTTATTCCTTCAGTTGATATTGACATGGCCAATCTACCATCATGCAATCGCAGTCTCACCCAGCATGTTAGAAGAGTCAACTATCAAGTTGGCATATGGAAGAGAGCACATATTCCTGAGCCTGACGTCCCCAGGGTGAGCAGAAACCATGGCTGGAACATCTGTAATGGAAGCATTGAACCACTCTGGTGTAATGAAGATGTGCTGCCACGTGAACTGGCTGATATAGCTCAGGTAGACCCCGACCACACTGATAGTGATAACGAGTCTGACATGAACATGTCTCATGGGATGGGACTATATGCTGACAGTGACAATGATTATGACTGAGCATCAAAATGTGACTAATGTAATTGGTTAAGTAGCTACCAATGTTTGGCAAGTGTCCGTACATCTACTTAAATACTGTATGTATTTGCATACAATTAAGATGTGAATAACTTTTTGGCATCTAACTACATTTTGTTTTATCAATGGCTAGCATCTAAATGAATGTCATACATACGTAATTCACTTTAAACTGAATTATCATATTTTGAGATACTGGCTTTCGATTTGTCTGTGCTGCTGACATATGTCACATCTTAATTATTCACAAGTTTTGGATACCACATTAAGCTAATATACATGTACATTATATGAAATATGTAGTGCTTTGTTTTATGCATCTGAAATTAATATGGCGTAAATGTATACCTGAAAACACACACATAATCTTGACAGTTTTAACATGTATGCCATCCATATCCATGGTTATCTTTGCTTTCGCCACTTGATCCGCGACACTACGGTTATCTTTGAAGCATCATATCTAATCCATTTGTAATGACAGAAAGACAATTCTGGTATCAAATGAAAGATATGATGCTGCAGAGTGTTATGCATTATTATTTTGATCTTAAAGAAGCCATGGGATCAAGAGAAATTGATATGTTTGACAAAAATAGTGATGTCATCTATGCGGTCACGAGTGAGAATGGGGTACAGTTATTCTATGCTAATTAGGGCACATGCCATAATAGTATATATCCAACGAATGCTATTATAATGATCAGCAGATGAAAACCTTCAATTTGACATATTACAAGTACATATTGAGACATATATGACTATACAATGACGATTGTGGTGTGGGTGATTAAATACCACGCGACGTTGATGAGAAATACGATATTTCAGGGTACCATCCAATATAGGCTGGAAATGGGTAGTGAGACCCAACTTTTTTACTGTTACCACTTGAAATCATCTTCAAGAGAACCCAAAGCTTAAAAAAAACATGGGTTGGTAGAGTTGTGGGAGGGGGGTGCACGAGGGGCATATCTGGCCCATGGCCTATTAGCCATCACGGTTTGCGAGTGTCAGACGCTTAGCCACAAACAATGGCTTACCGTTAACGCACTTGAGTGAACACCACTTCAGCGGCTATTGTTCGTCGTCAATGTGTCCAGGTGAATGCTATGATTCCGTGTCAGCGAAGGTGAAATTTCCCGCGCCGTACTGTTCAGATGGGCGATATTCCCAGTGCAACAGTACACTATCCGAAGTAAATATATAAATGTTCACGTGTTTTGGCTGTACAAGTTGTGAATTCCTTCACATATATGAAGATTCACTTACTCGCCTGCGCAAAACTCAATCTTTATATTAATCGCACGCGTACAACCGGACAAAAACACAATTTGTTGCGGAGCTCGTAACACACGTCTGATCAATCTAACTTCCGAAAATCAAGCTTGTCATGTTCTGCGGGAACGAAGATGTACAATCAATATGCAATAGGGGGTACAGTACAGTGCGGAATTGCAGCTTCAACGGAAAATCAAATCCTTGGATTAAT
>OZ023208.1:55520609-55588109 GCA_963995525.1 Escarpia spicata
TAAATCTGGGTAAATCGGTATGTGTGTCTACCTACGGGTCTTGCCTTTGCAAATTCCAGTCAGCCGTTTTTAAAAAGTCCCTGTTTCCCTACTTATTTGAACCGAAACATAAAATTGTGAGATTCGTACGTTCACAGACTGTTTATAATGCTACAGCTACGATTGTTAGTAAACCTGGCTGACACGTCACCATTCAATGTAAACGTTTTAGATTTGTTAAAAAGTACACAATACCATGTTGCCACGGAATTTTTTGATTCAGGAATTTTGGAAACCAGCAGATCTGCACCCTAGTATACATAAGTTTCTATCCATGAATATATATTTTTAAAATATAATAATAGACCAGATCAAGTTTCGCTGCTTCATGTGAATAGCACACTTGATAATAATAGTACTAGCTAAAACAAAAACTGTACCGTTACTGTACATTTTTCACGAGAATGGCCCATATGTATAATTATAACATTTAATTAACATATAATTTATAACATTAATTATTAGAGAAAGAATAAAGGAAACTATACAGTGCTCTCTGGATAAGGTCGAACTTCCAGGGACCCATGACAATACTGATAAGTTGAATTTCTGATAACCAGAAAGTTATCAGAAGCTCCCCTTATTGGAACCTTTGTCCTGGACCGAGGAAAAGATTGACTTAACTTTCGAGTTATCTAGTGCACTGTATATGAACAATGCATACAGGTAATTATGTAGAAGCAAATTAAAAGTTGGCCAAATTAATGGATTGGGAATTTAGTATGACTGAATCAACGTAACAAGGTTCTCTTGTATTTCTTTTCCATTTAGCCAGCTGTACACTTGGTGATAAGTCCCATAATCTAATATATAAACTGAATTAATCTGCACAGTGTTGAGTTAGTTAACTCATATTTAGGCTCCTTTTCCTAAATTCAACTTTGCTTATTTGCAGGAACATTGCAAATAGCTGAGCTGATGGAAAGAGGAAATTGAAGAGCTCTACTTAACAGTGTCATTAATTGGACAATGGGTTACCTGCCATAATATGATGTCTGACTTTGTTCTGCCCAATTCTGTTCTGTGCGACATCTACTGGGAAGTTGTATGTCACTTCAAGTTTCAAATGGATATGTGCATCTGATAGCTTTGTGTATCAAAATGCATAGCAGTGCTATTAATAGGACAATATGTTAACTGACACAGTAGTGAAAAAGATGTCTGACTTTGTTCTGCCACATTATTTCCGTGTGGCTTCTGCTGGGAATATGTACATCACTGCGTTTCAAATGGATTTGTGCAATCGATCGATTTGTGCATCCAAATGCACATCATCCCGTCATTATGTTGAAAGTAGGAGTACATAATAAAATGTATGCTTATTTATGCTCATCATGTTTGGATTGTGTTCTACAGCATATTCTTCAAAAATTGTTGAAACACGTTTGTGTTAAGTGAACTACACTGGAAGTAGTGTATAAAAAGATGTCGACAAAGTTGCTTTTACAATAATTTTGAAAAAAATCAAAATATAAATGTTCCACAACATTCAAAATGTTTTAGAGATCTTCTTGAGCTAAATACACCAATGATGACTAAAAACAGGGTTTTAGAATATGCGTTACTTTTAAAGTTGTGTAATTTTATAACTTTATTTCCATCACACAATGGCCATTTTATTTGTTATCGAAACAGGAGTTCGACATAAACAAATTCAATATATTTTACTCTAAATGGGCACAACATATAATTATTGCACTCCCAGTACAACATAACACATGTTTTACACTGATGCAATATATGTTAATATTTTTTCGACAATAATGTTATGCTTTTTATATATCTACATTTTTCAAAACTAAAATAAAACCTAATGTAAATAGGAAAGTACACAACCACCTATCCTATTTTAATACCGTAAATTACTTTAGTAATGTATAAAATCTGTATACTGCTTATGGAAATACCAGCTGGATTTATGGTGCAAATAAAATGGTTTCATTATTGAATGTTTCTCGGCTTCAGTAAATTTCTGTTATCTAAACGTTTAATTAAAACTTCACTTCAAAATGAATGACCAGATGTACCTAGTGAAAAAGGAACAAGATGGTACCACAGTTTTTATATTCCAACAAAAACAATGCCAATCATTCAATATAACATCTGCGTCGCCATCGGCAACGGCGGCTTTGTGCATGGAGAGGTGGTGTTTTTTCTTTTAAATCAATCCGTCTGTCATGAACTGTCGCTATGTTCATTATCCATTTATTCCTTATATTTTCTGCTGGTCCACGTTTCATTTTGATAAGTGTATTGGTCACGACTCATTCGCATGGCGGTGGCTAATCCATATACAAACATGTTGATGACGTATTTCTTGCATCTATTAACTCGGGGTATCTAATCGAAGTCTGACGGACAGCCCCGAATATTCATGAGCATGCCTTATACCGATCGTGAAAATGGGCCTAAAGGAGAAACTCCGCGTAGGCGGAGTTATTTTTTTGGGTATATTGTCAGGGTCATTAGTGATTAAAAAAAACTTAATTCTAATGAAATAAAGGCATAAAATTACATGAAATAATCATATTAACAGGATTACCTAATAATTGCGTAGATTGCAGAGATTAAAATTATCAAATAATCCATTTAACGCTGTCAGCTTATATGCATATAAACGCAAAACGTAAGTTCTTATATAGCGCGGTGTACAGTCATCCCTGTGAAACATTCAGCCATTCTGTAACTAACGCGCGAAGACTGTTCGTACATAGATGTCCACCACTGCCTCTGGTCAGGTACTCATTCATACATCTGAGTGAACTAGAGCAACATAGAGTGAATGAACGTGTCCAAAGTTAGACGCAGCAGGAGGAGAGTCCGAACCCGTGTTATGTCGATTAAGATTCCGATGCTCTCTCCACTGCACCACTGCGCTCCACAGTTTGTGATTCCCAGTGAGGCATGCCTTTAGCGTACGATACACCACCTACATCACAATATATCACTCCGTTGCAGCCCCATTTGCCGGCTCTACTTGTCCTTTCACCGACGGCGTGTACCAGGTGACCTACTCGACGAATGCAGGCGACATCACCTGTGACGGCGATGCTACATCTACGGCCGAAATTGCGGGTAGCACAATCACACTGAAGTCTTGCTACACCGGCACAGCCGCTTACAGTAAGTGTGCAAGCAGACCGGCTGCTACTATTAAAGTAATGTTATTATTATTACACATTTCTCGTAGAATTGGTCAACTATCTGATTGTTAATATTTTGTTTGCATATAATGAAATGTTAGTTACTAAATTGTTTAGTATTTTTGTGTGTCTGAATTAATATACCTTTGTTAGTTGTATGTTTTATCTCAATCCTGGATACGTGTCACTGAAGTTACCTAACAGTTTGTTCTCTGTTGTAATATATGAACTCCGCTGCATTAAAACACAACTCATTCTATTAAGGTAATATCTCTAGTGTAAACGTCCATTCTCACAGCAACGCCAATGGCTCTAACGTTGACATGCATGGATGACATCAGCGGAAGTTCGCTCGACGTCGACACCAATGGCGACATTCTTATCCTGGGCAATCTACAGAACTTGCCGGATCTTCCCCACTCCACATTTTATTGTGCCGTGAGTATAAAATGCTGCCTTCTGTATCCATACCGGAATTTTGACAGCTCATAAAAGTGTTTATATTCTTGAATTGTGTGCATGTGTTTTGCACTGAGAGTTGACGCAACATATGTAGAGGCTCAGACATTTAACAAAAAAAAATTTCTTCCGGTAATTTGGCAACGGTGAATATGTATGTATATACTCTCTACGATATTATCATTACAACTGTAAAGAAGGATGTGGTAGGACGAGGGAGTGGGAGGATGGACAATTTTCGGCAGTGGGACGTTGACCTCAAACATTGTGGGACGTAGACTTTCAAAATAGAGACAGATTATCTCCTAAAATAGATGGGATATGTGAAACTCATTACCAGCATTTCTAAAGCGTCATATATCCGAGATCAGCCCGTTCGTATAGGCGCGTACACACATTACAAAACATACATGGAATTATAAGAAATGTTTATCACATAAATAGGTATATGTTAAAATTAAGTAAATTATTACATTATTTAAAAATAATTAACTAAATAAATTAATAAAATACATGTTAATAAAAAGTGTCCCCTGCAACGTTGTTCTTTAATGGAAACAAGCCAGTTTAAATAGGTGAGTTTTAAGAAGAGTCTTAAATCTGGTCAGACTGTCTGTTCGACGAATGTTGACTCTCAAATAGTTCTAGAGGGTGGGTCCGGACACAGAAAAAGCCCGCTACACATTATCAGTAGTTATAAATATAAATTAAGCTTGTATTAATCGTAAAATAAATACACAATGTAACGTGATTGTCCCAGTTTTAGCATGCGTATAACACGATTTTTTCTTCGGTTTCAGCGTTATAAGATCGATGGAGACGTAATCAAGTTTTCGTTGTCAGTCGAAGAACCTAACATGGTCAAGTGCCCCCGGTACAGCAGCTACACCCGCGCCGACATCAAGAACGTCGCCTTCGTTCTCACGAGTGAGTAGGGTTTTGTTCAGTCTCACCTCAAATGTGGTAATTCATCTTATGGGTGGCCGTAAACATTCTCAAAAACAAACTTACAACGCGGTGTATGTGCTGGTTGAACCCATATATCGCCGGAAACATACATCGTTACAGTTCCGTCACCTGTCGACCGGAACATATAATAATACGTCCGGGTGCTGTTGTGGTTACGAGAACCGGGATGCGTGGCGGCTAATGTATTAGCAATTGTTTCACGTCAGTTGAATCTTCTTGCCTGTGTTTTCGAAGCCATTTGAAATCGCTTAAAATTACAAGTTCCACACCTCGTCTTGGTGGCGGTCATGCGAAACGAAATAACGCACGCTGTTCAATGATTGTCCAGACTACTAAATACAGGCCAATTTTGAAATCCTTCCCCTCGTCAAAGTGGCCAGTGAACTAAGAATTGATTGCGTAATCATGTGAACTGCGCTGATGCTTATGCAACGAGCATTCATCAAACAACACTGACTCACAACACAATCCCACCCACCATCCGTTTCGTTGTGGTTCTTGTGTAGAAAAAGCAGTGACCAGTAAGCCAACTGAGAAACCGTCCACGACTACGACTTCCACAACCACAGCGACAACGAATGTGGCCATCGAGAATACTGTAAAACCGACAGTTTCCGATGTCAAAGCCATGACAACTGTTGCCTTCCAGAAGATAACGAAACCTGGCACGCCAGCAGGTAGGAATTTAAATACTACGCTAAGATAACCACATAATTATTAAACGGTCAACACCGCTTGTCTTAGTAGGTGAATTTGACATTATGTTTTAATTAGTATTTTCATTATAAATCGATCTGGTATTCATTGCATCAATTTCAATTAGCACTATTTGTATTTGTACACTAATAAGTGTACTCACCTTTACAAGCGATTTTAGTTTCTCGCCAAGGAAAAAAGTCAGAATAATTTAGGTCGTTGGTAAATGTAGGCCCGACGCAAAACAATAAGAAGAACAAAAGATGTTTCCACAAATTTAATGTATATTTGACCGGGAGCCGATTGCATTGTCTTCAAATAACAATCGTTTGTAACGTGGGTTAGCAACAAAATGGCCGCCGCCACATACAAAAAGGGCGGTCCGGCGAGACTGCACTTCAAGCGGACGGGTAGTTGTCGTTGTGTTGTTGCTGTTGATGGTTCGTCACTGTGCGTGAAGGAGGGGGAGTTCATTCGTAACGTCGACAATCCGTGCATGTACTTCGTGTGCAAGGGCCTCGACATGGTGTCGATGTCGTGTGCGACTGGTACTTCGGTGCCGGCCGACTACGTCAGCACTAGCGGTCTCAACCCGTGCACGAAACAGGGTCATGACGTGTGTGGTACGTGCTGCATGCGCGCGCAAGTGTGACAGCGCTATGGGGATGGTGGTGGACACTACGGCTCAGGGTAGAACTCAGCTTGATGGGTCGAACTTTAGCAAAATTTCAACGAGAGCAAGAACTGAGGACAAGGATACATTTTGCTTAATGAGAGTCCAATTGTTGGATTGTGTAACAACGGGTATATGTAAGCCGCCCATTTTATATGTTTATATTTTATAAGTTTTGTTTTAAATTTATTCACACTGTAAGTGTGTTAGCGATATGTGTATTTTTATTAAGGCAGTAAACGTATACCAGTAAAGTCATAATAACAACACTTACTCGAAATTATGTAGTAGAAAACAAAACATATGTAAGCCGCCCATTTTATCTATTTATATCTTATAAGTTTTGTTTTAAATTTATTTATTAGCAATATGTGTATTTTGATTAAGGCAGTAAACTTATACCAGAAAAGTCTTAATAAAAACACTTACTCGAAATCATGTAGTAAAAACAGACCTGTGGAAAATGTACTTTCAAAATACATACTAAAGATGTTTTGAGATATATTTTGAAATAAATGAATGGTGAATATAGTTTTACAATTGTAAATGTATGTGCAGTTGCAAAATTATAAATGATTCTATTAAAAACTGTAAATCTATACTTGCGTGGAACCCACGCCTGATGTGTTGGAATATATCGCAGACAATGTGTGCATGGGCATAATGCGATTGTTCTGCTGCCGAGTTCTATGTTATTTGATGCAATGTCGAATCATTGATTTTAATTCCGATTCTTTGGTGATAGGATTTCCAGCATGAAACTGGGGCTGTTTTGTTTATACCTGTCGACTTCGTTTCCACAGAGTAAAAATCTTGGTGAAAGGTTTCTGTGTGTGATATCTTTGTGGTGTTTCGCGTTAGCGTTGTTTTACCGTGCTGGTTATTTGGCTATAATAGTTGGCCATGTTCACTTAGTCTGTAACTTTAAACTTCACACACGTGGCAGCTGACTGACTTACCGGTTACACCATACACTAAACAGAACTAAGCATTTCCATTCTATGTATATTTTGTATACTAATCGGTAATTTTCATAGCAAAGGCTTATAAAAGTCGGGCCGTGTAAACTGTTACAACATGCAATATAATGCAACTAATATCCTTACTCCTACATTACACAAACAACAAAACAGTACTGACTATGGTGTAATTACCGTCGTATGTGACACTAAATCCGATGCATATTAAATATTATCTTTATTATGTTATTACTATTATATCATCGCAGGTGCGTAAATGCAGAGATTGTACTTCGGGGAGGATGGCGCCAACTTCAGGCGCAGTTCTGTGCACTGTTCCTCTGTTAACTAAATATGTAAATGTGTTACGTTTTGCGATTGTAGCGCCCTGCTCATTCCCGGAATCGATGGTCAAGCCGGTAAAATGGTGGACCAACTACTTAAGGGGCACCGAGTTCTTAAAAGCGTACACAAACTACAAGATCGAGGTCATTTTGAAGACGAATGTAGCGGAATTGTCACTCGGTGAGTGGGCCACCAATGCTAGCATCATTGTATCACTATTTAGAAAATGTGCATTTGTCTCTTCTTGTCTGTCTGTCTGTCTGTCTGTCTGTCAGTCTTTCAGTCTGTCTGTTGTCTGTTTTCTCTCTCTCTCTCTCTCTCTCTCTCTCTCTCTCTCTCTCTCTCCTCTCTCTCTCTCTCTCTCTCTCTCTTCTCTCTCCTCCTCTCTCTCTCTCTCTCTCTCTCTCTCTCTCTCTCTCTCTCTCTCTCTCTCTCTCTCTTCTCTCTCTCTCTCTCTCTCTCTCTCTCTCTCTCTCTCTCTCTCTCTCTCTCTCTCTCTCTCTCTCTCTCTCTCTCTCTCTCTCTCTCTCTCTCTCTCTCTCTCTCTCTCTCTCTCTCCTCTCTCTCTCTCTCTCTCTCTCATATCTCTGTTTTTGAGCAAACAAAAAAACTTATACACATCGTCTATGATAACTATACACCTTATAGTCCGATCCACTTGCTGCTTGTTTTCATGTAGTTACATAACGAAGACTCGCTATAATAGATACATGAGGTGGCTACTGTTGATACACACACTCACATATATCAATTGTATTTTGTAATTTGTAGTAACGGTGACGTGCCGTGATCACACGTCTGTCGATGACAGCATATACTACTCACAAGTCAACGCGGCCAACCCTGATTCGTCTGCCTGCGTTGAAGATACAGTTATTATCGATCCTGGTCTGATATTCAACAAGAAAGTTGACCAAAGTAGGTTAATCGTTATTTTGCTAAATAGAATTCATAGAATGATACATGTGCATGGCTCATTGCACTATTAAATTATGGGTTAACTTAGCACGTGTTCACGAATTATTCCTACAGCTGTTGTGTTCATCCTTTTCGTATTGAAACATCCAGTGATATCTAATTATATCGTATCCCATCATGTGAGAGTGGGAGTGAGTGTGAGGGAGAGAGAGAAGAGAAAGGGGGAGGAAAATGGAGAAATGTGAGAAATGTAGGAGTGCGAAGAAGACATGGAAAGAGGTAGGGAGAGGAGAAAGGAGGCAGAGAGGCAGGCAGATGAGAGGCGTGGGTGAGAAATGGAGGAATTAAAGAACACGGAGGAATGGAGGTGTGTGTGTGTGCGTGAGCGTGCGTGAATTCGTGTGTCTGTGCGAATGTGCGCATGTATGCGTGTATGTACGAATGTGTACCTTCGAGACAATTACTTTCTTATTTCATACGACGCTCTGCAACCAGATACAATGTATGTATACAAGGGAAAGGAATGATTGAGTAACGGATGGATGGAGGAAAAGGGAAAGAAGGGATACTAAACATAGAGAGAACGAGTTTATATATATATATATATATATATATATGTGTGTGTGTGTGTGTGTGTGTGTGTGTGTGTGTATGTGTGTATGTGTGTGTGTATATATATGTATAAATATGCAACGATCTTTATTACAAAATTCGGTTTCGAATGTTGCGTACAATATAGAACCGTTTTCCCTTTTGAAAGGTCGGTGCAACAGCTTTTGAAAGTGGGTATTCATCAACTTGTATCCTGAGTATTCCATGAATGGTGACTGTGGCTGTCGTTTAGTATTAACATGTGTCATATGATTCACATGACAGCAAAAGGTGATAACACAACGGCAGAAGATTGCAAGAACAAGGTGCTACCAGAGAAACATCTGTACAACGTTTTCGTGAAAAGTAAGTTGCTCCCCTATTTGAAATACGTGTAAACGCAACGTTCACATAAGAGGTGATATTCTACGAAATCAGGTTATTGTATTTCGCATTGAATTTGATCAATGAATAAATATGTCAGTGATTTGGTTTTCTTACAAAACTGCATCTCAAACCGTGTTGTTCCACTTATGGTGTGAGTTGTCGTAGCACGATATGGCAATCTGCTAAGCAATATTGAACAGGATAGTAGTATAAAACTATGTACTGTTGTTATATTTTAATATTATAGAGAACCATTCACAAGACACAATACCTACCATATAGTACATTTTCAGAACCACTCTCTGTTTCACAGGGAGTGGTTCAGCTTTACTGAACCTGACCATCACCTCCGTACAGCAGGGAACAAGGAGGAGAGCGCACCAACATTCTCTTGACACTTGCTAATAGTGGATGTTTAATACTATTATTCCATATCAGGATACTGGCGCGTTAGAAGTTATTTATTATTATTATTATGTTGTCTTTTGGGGCCAAGTTTCCGCTTCGCTTCTGGCTTCCACCAGGCAGCTGTTTGTGTGATGGCGTCTGCATCCTTGCGAAGGATATGTCCGGTCCACCTCCAGCGT
This sequence comes from Escarpia spicata, assembly GCA_963995525.1. Taxonomy (NCBI): domain Eukaryota; kingdom Metazoa; phylum Annelida; class Polychaeta; order Sabellida; family Siboglinidae; genus Escarpia; species Escarpia spicata. Next base: position 55,530,376 of record OZ023208.1, read on the forward strand.
TTTCTTAGAATTATGGTGGGCATATCCCCTTGCAAGGCAAGCATCTCCTGGTGAGATAAGGTTCTTGGCCAAAAGAACCTGAGGACTTTTACTGAGGCAGGTCGTATGGAAGGTGTACAGCCTGGGTAGGTCCTGCTCCGTCCTTCTCCAGCACTCCCCCATATGTTATGTGCATTGACACAAATTTAAATAACATTTATTGTTATTTTTCAATGCGAGCATTTTTTCTTTTTTAGCGCCCGTAAAGACAACCCTTGCAGGAATAGATTGCCCATTTCCAAAGGGTACCTACGCATTGACCTACTCTGAGAAGATTGGAGTGGAAAACGAGTGTTCCGGCATTGCGTCTTCCACGGCGACAGTAGAGGGCAGCACAATCACAACTGATGCATGCGGAAGTACGAACAGTTATGGTAAGGTTGAATTTCTCATCTTTGTTTCGAAAATGCGGTTGTAAGATGACAATAATAATAACACGTGCAACATATTATCTATTAAAACACACATGACGTGTTTAATTATCCATAGTTGTTACGTTAAAGTGTAACTATGTAAAATTGTAAAGTCCTTTGAGTACTCGTAAGGAGTGGATGCTGCGCTATATAAGAACTTCAAAATCTTTCATATATTATTATGGGTAATTGGCATAATGCAGGCCTGGACGGTGCTTCTAAGGAGTCGTTTCTGCAAGGGAACAGAAGAAGAAACAAAGAAACGAACAAAGAACGAAAAACGTTTATTTGACCACATGTTCATAATATCAATCTTCTTCTTCTTGATTGTGTACACGTAAAGTATGGCATTTAAAGAGAGTATTCTAATGTTTCGTTTTCCAACATCATATAGAAGAACTCGCTAGTTTTTCAAGTAAATAAAGGATGTTGTCTTTACTCGAGGACGATACTTTATTCGACATTTATTTCTTCACAGACAAGCCATACAAGTCGACCTTACGGTGTCTTGCCAATGTCCCTGCTACAAAGTTGCACGAAGACGCGACGAAGGGCGACTTCCTGTTGCTGGAGAACGGCCAAGACACGGGCAAATATTACTGCGCGGTGCGTATTTCTCGCGTGAACTAATTTAAGGAAGCGTACATGTAATGCACATGTTTAAGACGTCGTGTACCTGTCTATGATTCTGATTCATTCTTATCACGTTGGTGCGCGGGTGCGCGGATATGCCTGATAACAAGTCACTGTTCGTGTGTATTCATGTTTCGCACATTTCGATGAGTCAGTAGTGTTATTATTTTAGGACTTATAAACCAAATCGTGCTGAATATATAACTAACTCCGTGATTTGTTGTGAATCGGGCATGGAATGTTCTACTTGTAAATAACGTTTGCTTATTTTTTTAATGAACTTGGATCGGTCTATTTTCATTATCAACCTTCTGAGAGACAATAGCAACTAAACCTGGTCTGCTTGTAAACATAAACTAAACGGTTTTAATTTGTTGAGGAGGTATTCATTCAAAACCTTTACCACTATTTTAAATGTCATATCCGTAGAACACATACAAAAGAGATATTCTCGTATGCCTTTTATCTGTTCCTTTCTACGTGTTTTTGTATTCAACTCCGTAATGTTCCTACGACATCATTTCTGTCGTTCTCTTTGCAGCGATATAAAGCTGAGTCTGGCAAGGTGTATCTCTCCCTTGGCCTGTTGATTGATTCGGTCGGCATCATCTGTCGCACGGACGTCGACTTCGCCCACTTCGGTGATGCCACTGACAACCGATTCAGGGCGTTCACGCTGACGCCAAACTTGCCATCGACGACCAAGCCGACACAGAAATCGACGCCGACAGCTCGCCCGACGAGCTCGACAGCTAATCATGAAACGACGGAGGCGATCAAGACGACGGAAAAAGAGACGACAACCGAGATGACGACCACGACTACTACTACTACTACAACAACCCCAACACCAACAACTACCACAACCACACCAACCACCACGACAACCACACCAACAACCACGACAACCACACCAACAACCACGACAACCACACCAACAACTACGACAACCACACCAACAACCACAACTACCACGCCAACAACCACGCCAACAACCACACCAACAACCACACCAACAACCACATCAACAACCACACCAACAACCACACCAACAACCACATCAACAACCACACCAACAACCACACCGGCAACCACAACAGCGCCACCTGTTTCCTCTACTGACGCACAAACAACAGCGCTAGTAAAACCCGAGGAACCTACTCAAGTGGAGTTTGCCTTCATTGATGACTTCAAGAAACTCGTCGGGAACAACACCAAGGCGTTCACCGACAAACTCCGTCGCCAGCTCACGCAGGTTCTCGGAATTAGCGAAGACAGGATACGCGACTTGCTCGTTTCACCAGGTAAGCTTTTCGCAGAAAATTAGGTCGTCCAAGTACAACAGAAAATTCTGAAACAAAGTGAGTGAGGAGTGAATGGGTGGGTGGGTGCGTGATTGTGTGTGTGTGTGTGTGTGTGTGTGTGTGTGTGTGTGTGTGTGCGCGCGCGTGTGACTGCTTTTGTGCGTGTGGTGTGAAAAGTGAGCTTGTGCAAAGGTGTGGGTGTACGTGTGTGTGTGTGTGTGTGTGTGTGTGTGTGTGTGTGTGTGTGTGTGTGTGTGTGTGTGTGTGTGTGTGTTTGTGTGTTTGTGTGTGTGGTGTGAGTGTGTGTGTATGTGTGTGTGTGTGGGTGTGTGTGTGTGTGTGTGGGTGTGTGTGTGGGTGTGTGTGTGTGTGTTTGTGTGTGTGTGTGTGTGTGTGGTGTGTGAATGTGTGTGTGTGTGTGTGTGTTTGTGTGTTTGTGTGTGTGTGTGAGTGTGTGTGTGTGTGTGTGTGTGTGTGTGTGTGTGTGTGTGTGGGTGTGTGTGTGTGTGTGTGTGTGGGTGTGTGTGTGTGTGTTTGTGTGTGTGTGTGGTGTGTGTGTGTGTGTTTGTGTGTGTGTGTGTGTGTGTGTGGTGTGAGTGTGTGTGTGTTTGTGTGTGTGTGTGTGTGTGTGTGGTGTGAGTGTGTGTGTGTGTGTGTGTGTGTGTGTGTGTGTGTGTGTGTGTGTGTGTGTGTGTGTGTGTGTGTGTGTGTGTGTGTGTGTGTGTGTGTGTGGTGTGAGTGTGTGTGTAAATGTGTAAGTCCATAAGAAAGACGCGTAAGGAGGACGTTATGTGGGTGGCTCCACATTTTCTACCGACTCATTTAACTTTGTTTTCTTCTGTGTGTTGTCCACAGGAAGCATCATTGTGGAATTCAGCCTGCATCCTCCAACCAACGCCAGCGAGGACAGTAACGAGGTCGTCATCGCCAAGCTGAAGAAGCTCATCGAATACGGCTCCGTTCAGTTCAAGCCACTCACTGTGAAACCGACGTGGTTCAAGACCTGGCGTGGTAAGTTGGCGTCTTTATGCTTACGGCTGTCTGGGTTACCACGAATGCGCCACCCAGGACGGATCCAGATAGGGTAGTCTGGGGCCTAATACTCCAATTGCAACCCCCTTGAGGCTCACACAACCAAATTCATATTGGGTGAGGGGAACTTCAGAACGACTCCGCTGTCGGATGGTGACATCGGAAGATGGGATGGGGTGCTGTTGAGGATTTTTCACCGGAGCTTCATTATCAGTCCGCTGTTGGGTCGTTTCGGCAGACGGGCGGAGGGAGGTATGTTGTTGGGTCTTGTTCGCGGCGACGTTTACAATTTCAGAAGGTCTATGAGGGGCACATAACAGGGGCACATTAAAAAAGTCTAGGGGCACGTCACTATAGGGCGGATCAAGGTCTAGGAGCACGTCACTAAACTGCGGATCAAGGTCTAGGGGCACGTCACTAAAGGGTGGATCAAGGTTTAGGAGCACGTCACTATAGGGCGGATCAAGGTCTAGAGACACGTCACTATAGGGCGGATCAAGGTCTAGGGGCACGTCACTATAGGGCGGATCAAGGTCTAGGGGGCACGTCACTATAGGGCGGATCAAGGTCTAGGGGTACGTCACTATAGGGCGGGTCAAGGTCTAGGGGGCACGTGTCCGCCAGACCGTCTTCTGGGTCCGCCTATGCCATCACTGTTTCTTTACGTGGTACGTGGAATGTTCACCCCTATGGTGTCATTTGTTTACGTAGATAAACCAGCTACCCTACGTGAATATAACTCATATAGAAAGGTCACGTCATCAGCACATACAAGGTGCGACGGCTATAATACTTTACAGCGGAAGCTCTAGTGAGAAAGTCAGGTGTAACGAACACCAGCTTAAAAGGAATCACTGTAAAATCAACGATCAGACCTGTACTGGTGGTGTACCTTTCGATACACGGAATAGTTTGACCAATTGTAAACGTGATTCTTCTAGCAAGCTTTCACCAACTACACGAAAGTGCCGTTTTTCTCAGAAAAACAGTATATCCCATACGCTGTTTAACTTAGACCGCGAAGTTTAATATGTTACTAAGTATGAACAGAGTATGAGCAGATATTACAGGACAGGATATATAAAGCGGATACATGGTTACATCGTAATGTGTAGCACTCTGTTTTATCCTAGTTTTCTTATTATATTTCAATAATGTAACTGCTTAGATTATATAGTTGGATATTTGTTGTGGAACCAGTTGTCTTAACGTAGCTGGTCCCGGATCATAACTAACACGACTAATCAAATACTTAGGTGGGTTACCGTTCTTTTGTCTTCCTTACGCCGTCCTTTGCATTTCTCATTATAATCTTGACACGTTCTGGCAGGCGAGCGGCAGTGCCCGGGCAGACCGTGTGCGAACGGAATGTGCATCGTCACCGACTGGTCGCTTAAGTGCGAGTGCGTCGGCGATTTCACGGGCGAATACTGCGACATGGAGAGACAGATCTTGCAGCCGGGCACCGTGAAGATCATGGTGGTCCTGTTGTGCGTCGTCGCCGGCATCATCTTCGCCCTCGTGGTCATCTCTCTCGTCGTGTGCCGCGCCACGCGCCGAGACGAGCCGTATAGCAACATGATTGACGACGATAGCGAGACACCGTTCCCGTTCGAGCAGAAGGCGACGGCCTACAACAGCAAGAACTTCACGAACGGCAACGGCAATCACTAAAGGTCTCGTTGCGCAGACATTTGTATAGTTGCAACTTGCAACGTATAACTTTCAAAGTTACAGAAATAGGCGTAAAGATGTCGTGTACCGTTGCAACTCGCAACACACACTTGATATAACTTGCACAATTCCTGAAAGGTTGTGCAAGTTTTGTGTACATATGCTACTTTTAGCGGTTTGTCTGTGTAAACACAGATGTTGAACGGTTGCAAGTTGCAATTTGTAACCGAACAGATGCCTACGTTTAAGATAGCGTAACTCTCTTTATTTTGGCAAACTGATGCAAAATGTACCGTTGCAAAACGGTGGTAATCAAATGTACGTGTACACTCCCAAAACGTTCATCGTCGTTGCCAAAGCCCATAAGTGGCAAAACCGCAAGAGTTGCCGGCCAAGCGACGTTGCCCTCAATTCGAGCAGAATACATATGTACAATGGGTGTTGACTTACTTAAAGTGTCCTTTATATAGGTCGCGTATGGTATTTGATACTTTGCATTGCCAGTATGCGTGCGAGGAAACTGTGCAAACCAGATCAAAACAATGCGCATTATATGTACAACTAACTTTATTTTCGTTCGGGTGTCCCCGTATTAATACACAAGGTACTAGCATACCTTTAAGGTTGTTAGATACACACATTAGTAAACTAAATAGTTTGTGTTGACTAACTGACTGTTCTTTTAGTTAGCAAATTAGTCATTCGAGTTCCATCAAAAAGTAAATAAATCTGCCATGAATGACCACCGTTAATTATAAGTTTTCAAAGTGTCAGAGGAAACAATAATATAAAGCAAAGCTATTATAATTTACTTTTCAATGTTATTATGAAGTTGCACTTTCCAATTACATAGATCGTTATGAAGAATTGCGATTTGTATTGTATTATAATTTTAGGTTTAATTGTTTTTTAACCCTAGTGATTTGGCTATGAATTACGTACACTATCACACATAGATAAAATGCACTCGTATAAAAGTACCAGTTTAAGAAATAACACTTTGTAGATGTATTAGTAAGGCGAACTATTAATACGTCATAATATGTTTTGTTGGTGTTAAATCATTCATTGTGTCAATCTACTTTTTCAAGCGATACCTCTATAGCTATTCGATATTATTTCACAAATGTTTATTTTTAGATAATAATTAAAAACGTTGCTACTACTGAAGTATGTCTGAAAGAGAAGTCACATTTCATCGTTATCTACGTGAAGTGTTAGATGTGTTTTACTAAATACGATCTACTGTTGCAGTACACCAGTATATTGTTTAGTTTATTGAGTTGGAGCCTGGACTTTACGTAGCTGATGTTTCCTTGTATTTGGAATTGTGTGTTACTGCCATATAAAATGTAGTTGCGAGCTAGCCACATATTTATAATGACTGTTTATCGATCTCCTCATTTGCGTGGTTTTTTGGCGTGTGTTATGCACTTCTCCATATTATTTGTTTAATAAAGTATATGTATATCTTAACTTGCCAGTGTCTCCAGCAAATGTACTTTGTTCATACACGCACACACACACGCACACGCACACGCACACGCACACGCACACGCACACACACACACACACACACATACATACACATACACACATACGCACATTTGTTGCAACGATACAACTGAACGTTACCAACATCATAGTACACCGGAGAAGTTTCAGATCAAATGAATTAGGAAATAGTTGGCGTCATGTTGACATTTATCGTCATGAAGCAACTAGCATCTTCTCACGAGACAAACGTTCGCTACCACTTACAAGAAGTATTCGCGGCAAAAATAACAATAACAAATGCCCGTGACCAGTTATGTGGCTAATAAAAAAAAATATTACGAAAAAGGCAAACAAATTTTAATGAAATATTTCATACGTTGACAAAATGGCATTTGCCCACATATTAACGGCCAAAGCTGGTCAAGTATGCTTGCAAACTCAACAGAAGAATTGCGCTCGATGTACTATTTACCAAATTCGTACATTTATATATTAATACGCCAATTTGGATACATTGTAAATGTATCTTCTCGCATTGGCCTCTATCATTGGAGTACCGGGGTTTAAATAATCGCACGTGTAGACGCAGTAAAATTGAATCATCAGCAATTCCCCAGGTGGCGCCAACAGTTCGAAATACAGAGCAGGTGGTAATTGCTGCCCTTGACGTTCTGCACGATGGGTGGGTGAGAGCTGTTGATAATTAATGTTCATAAACAGCTGGAGCAGGACATGTCAAACGACGAAGTGTGAATTCGTGGACACTCGTGATAACTTGCCCATGTGCAAGTATTTCATTAACTACCTAGCACCCATTCACGATGATGCAACAGACCAAACACGACAATTATCATCACGCACTTTGCATCCTAAACTCGTTTCCGCTGATCATTTTTCATTTCTGCAGTCCCCAATAATTTGTTGGATTTGCAAGCATATGACTACTCTTGGACTCGAATAAAAACACACATTTATAGCAGCTCTGTTGCAACTTGTGGAATGAGACAACTCTGGATGCGGCCGAGACCGAGTTTCGAAGACGACTGACAAGTTGAAGTCAGTGACAGTGAAATCTTCTTCTTCTTCCAGTGATCCACTACCGTCATTAATGACGACTTCGTGGATGGTGTGTTGTTTGTTGCGTGCGCCAGGTGTGCAGGTGTGCAGGTGTGCAGGTGTGCAGGTGTGCAGGTGTGCAATGCTGGTTGTTTTAAAATCATGTGCAAGTGCAAGTTAAAAACAAACAGGGGTCACTCTTAGTTAAACTACATACGAACAAACCCTCTTTTCAAAGACTACGCCGTGGATGAATTCTTCAGAATGCTATTTTAATATGTTGTGCTGCGATCACTTTGGACGGTAATTGACAATTAATCCAAACCAACACAAAAGAATGTCTAATGAAAGGTCTGCCAATTGGTTACTCGGACCGGTAAGCCTGACCCAAACCAAGGTAAGAGCCTAGTCCTAGGCTAGGATAGGCAATATGTTAACAATAGTTACCCATTTTTGTTCCAGCTAATAACATGTGGAACTTTATGAGATCTCATTTAAACACCTATTCATGTAACTTATTTTGACACACAAGTGGCAATATGTACAGGTAGTCTGATATACGTGTAAACTAGTATAGAACTGTGTAAGTGTGTGCAAACAATAATAAGTTCAATATACCCTGATACACGTGTAAACTAGTATAGAACTGTGTAAGTGTGTGCAAACAATAATAAGTTCAATATACCCTGATACACGTGTAAACTAGTATATAACTGTGTAAGTGTGCGCAAACAATAATAAGTTCAATATACCCTGATACACGTGTAAACTAGTATAGAACTGTGTAAGTGTGCGCAAACAATAATAAGTTCAATATACCCTGATACACGTGTAAACTAGTATAGAACTGTGTAAGTGTGCGCAAACAATAATAAGTTCAATATACCCTGATACACGTGTAAACTAGTATAGAACTGTGTAAGTGTGCGCAAACAATAATAAGTTCAATATACCCTGATACACGTGTAAACTAGTATAGAACTGTGTAAGTGTGCGCAAACAATAATAAGTTCAATATACCCTGATACACGTGTAAACTAGTATAGAACTGTGTAAGTGTGCGCAAACAATAATAAGTTCAATATACCCTGATACACGTGTAAACTAGTATAGAACTGTGTAAGTGTGCGCAAACAATAATAAGTTCAATATACCCTGATACACGTGTAAACTAGTGTTATATAATAGATTTGACAAAACAATTATTTGGCTTAAGTGTAATTCATCCATTTATTTAACTTATTAATTGACATGTTTAGTTGTCTTTTAAACACTTTTTATTTTTAACTTGACTAATTGCATAAAATGTACTTAATTTTTTCTTGTTAATACCCACGAACAGATTTTTTTATCCAGATATCTTATGGTTCATTTACTACATTACAAATGCAGACTACAACTAAAAAATTACAGCACAATAAACAGCATGATTTTATGCAACTACAATTGTTTTAATAAATAACTGAAGTAAATACAATATTATTGTTTGTTAGTTCGTTGACAACCCTTTTCATTCTAAATATGTGTTCATGTGGGAAATGCTTGTAATCCACTTGGAACGTGTTCGCAGGAAAGGGTGCAACAATCTCACAGAGTAAACAAATTACAAGTATTTATGCCAGGAACCATTTTTATGAATTTAACAGACATGTTGTCGGTTTTATGAAAACTATTTATTCCAAAGAAAGGCACTATCGTAACATCGCGGCGATGTAGATGTATACCAATGGCCGACGACAGCAGGTCGAACAATCCCATCAGAAAACTCAAAATATCTTGAAATGTTTGCATGCAAACACCCTATACATTTTACAACACAGTGAAGCTGGCGTTTGTGCGATTCCAACGATAGTCGTTAGGCGTCGCTACTGTTAACGTTCATTTCAATAGTTATGGAATAAGCCGCTGCGACGCTATTCCCGCTCTGGCAGGTTGTCGTATTCAAGCATCATAATATGGCAACACGCTGTAGCGGGGTCTCGCACTGTAATGGTTAAACTGTTCTAAAGCCAATATCTGAAGTTTCCACTCATCGTGTGTCCGTCTTGTTCCTTGTTCTTCACATTGCATGGTAACAGACTGGAATATGTGAGCATTATTCTTCATTAGACACGGCTCACACGTTAATTACTATTCGGATGTGCTATTGTTTACGTGTATCCACGTCTAACCGGAAGTATTCGGTGCCCCACGACGAAAAAGCGCGCGCATTGAGATATGTAGCGCCGAAGAAGGGGAGCGATTAATACAGGGTATTCTACATATGTATGCGTAATGTTAATGGCTCGTGGCTATGCGAGCAGAGGCAAACTGAGTGACGCACGGCGGGTGCTCCGGGAACCAACGAATGACGTAACTATTGCCGCGCGCCATTTTCGCCAACATCTTTCAGGGCCAAAGCAAAGCAATCACATCAGTTTGGAGTTCTTGGGCAGCGAAGAGAAGTATCTAGTGCCTGGACTTGGTAAGTTGACACATAATTAACATTTTGTTTACCGCGATATACAACGGCCTTACCTAGCCTCCTGGGGCATAGTATTATACGTTTACAACTGTGTTATTATTATTCCCAATAGGAACCAATAAACTGGGCAATCTATATATATTGTTTTAGTTCATTAAATTGATAGCAATCCCATGTTCTGTTAGCTTAACCATCTTTAAATCGCTTGCAACAAGAAACGGGTGCTGGCGCGTGTGAAATAAACTGGCGCAAGGTCTCAAGTAACCTTACACTTACCACGAGGTTTTCGATATAATACATGAAATACTAAGTTAACCTGGCGCAGATGAAGCATTGTCGGGCGCACGCTTAATAAATGGTTTGTTTGATAAAGAGCTTATACCATGGAGGTTCGCTCGGTGTACAACGAAGCCACAATGGTAAACGATATATTTATCAACATCACATAAAATGCAGACGCGGAGCACTGCGGAGACAGAACCGTCGCCATGTGTGTTCAAATTCGCATATGCATAACTGTCAACCAAACGTGTCGACGTTTTATAAGACAGACTTACACCTACAACGGCTCTCACCAAAAAACCTTTAAGTACAGTCGAACCTTATTTTACGGTTACCCCGGAAATACGGCCACTTCGTAATTAATTCATACGTCTTACCCATGTTTGGGTTCATAACCAAGCATGATTAAATACGGGGGTCATTTCTAAAAGGGGGTCGCAAAGACGGGGTTCACTCGAACTCCTGAACCCTGGCTACGGCTCCGCGGGATGGTTACTGAAGAAATGGCCAACATTCGAGGGAAAGTTATGTTGATAACAACGCGTTATATGAGACAGCACGTTGGGTAACCACCGGTCAACCGAGCGATGCACTCGAAATCAAAACCTGTCGTGCCACTGATCGTCTCAGGGTCACTACATTTGACGAGTCCTATTTACGTGTGTTAGTTCTATGGTCCATCGATTGTCACTGACCTGGTGTTCACCAAGCAGCACAGCTTACGTTTCTTGAAGCAAACGTGGAGTTGTAAAACCGTGTATTGTACTGTTTATATGTGGAGATGTGTGTGTGTGTGGATAGCGTCTGTAAGTTTTGCGTTGGGTACACATTTGCTCACTGCAACCACAGAGCTCAAACAGGTACACCCGTTGGTGTTCTTGCTGCTGCTGAACATGTCTTGAAGTCGTATGCCGACAGTTTCTTTAGATACCCTAAACAATTGAAATTCAATCCACGTAGTACGTCTAACAACAAATACAATTCTTCTTAAGTCATCAGTTGATTAAATACATATAATCTAAATTTATCAAAAGGGCTTGCCAATACTTCCCCTTGTTTTGCTTCAAAAATTGTTTGAAAGTGCACAAGGGGTTATGCTGTGTAGTGTCAATGATCGTGTTTATGGCGATGTTGGTTTCAAGTGGTATTTCAAACCGTACCTCATTTTGTCATAATGGTGCTAATTTTGGTGGTATTCGGTGTTCTGACAATACTATCCGTGGTCATTGAATCATTGGCCACATATGCTTTCATCAACGTCACATTTATTGTGTTGATTATGTGATAATTTATTAACCTTAGATTACAAGCAAGATATACACAAATGTTTCATTGGAAATGCAGAAAGCGGAATTATGTACAAAATATATACATCCACATTTTTCGAACAGCTGCATAAACACAGAACAGTGCGAAATGAAAATAGTGCGTACTGACTTGTTTAAACCAACTGATATGTTACCCATTGACAACAAATATTCTTACAAATGCGTCATGTTGTAAATCCTAATGACGCCACCCACTGCGATGATTATAGCAAAACATTTACAGTGCAGTTAGCCAGAGACGTTTCGTTTACGTAATTGAAGACCACACATGACGTCATCGGTTCTTTGCATGAACCATGTCTTTCTGGTTCGAGTTAATACTTGTGGAGTGTTTTGCACGCATGGTAACTTGCATGGAATACGATTATAACACATTAACATACGAAGTTATCTGCATCCCTCTCGATCACACAATTTGCTATTTCTTCTACTTATTATTTCGATAGAGAAACAACTATAATTCGGTCATTTTATCTGTAACAAACTTCCCAGCGAGAAACATATGGGTGATTATTTATCTGACAGAGGGCACCACTCGTCTTCTCTGTTAACTTATAGGTCTTTATCACCTTTGGCCGAGTGTATTTGGTCCAAAATACGTATCGTGCATTCACGACATTTTTGTCTTGCGTCTGGTCAATGTGGAACGTATCATCATCGAGGCATCGTACGCCCGCCAGACACAGTGAAGTATTTGTCACCTGCACGCGAACAGTAATACTATGACGCCCGCGTATAAATAAAATAATGAGGCGGTGATGCGTCCTATCGTGTAGCCGCCACAAGACGAATAGGAAGCGTTCTTTCCCGAAGACTCACTCGTCTGTGTTTCGTTATAGTCTTTGACCTTTAGGTTGCGAATGTATTTTGTTTGCGGCGCACGCTCCTTCTTTTTCGGCGTCTCGTATATTGGTGTTGTTGTCGTCATGGCATCGCAGTCCTCTGTGAATATATATACGTTGAGTATTAAACATATGATTGATATACGTTTAAACTAGATGTCAGTGTGTCTGTTTTCATTGAACATATTTGGTTATGAAAGTAGTATTGTAGAAATGTGACCAATAGGATAACTATACATTTCCACAACCTACGTCAGGCACATTATGTTTCTGTTCGATAACAGACAGACAACAACTGGGCTTCGTGCCAATGTATGGGTACAATCATGCGAATAGAAGAAAAGGCAATGATACTGGGAATGAATGAAGGCAATTTGAAGAGAGGAACACCACACGGCAAGGATGAGGTCATGGATACAACAGAGAGAGGAAGACCACACATAACATAGATGCGATATCGGATACAACAGAGAGAGGAAGACCACACATGAGATGGATGAGATCGGGGATACAACAAAGAGAGGAAGACCACACATGAGATGGATGAGATCAGGGATAAAACAAAGAGAGGAAGATCACACATGAGATGAATTAGATCAGGGATACAACAAAAAGAGGAAAACCACACATTAGATGGATGAGATCAGGGTTACAACAAAGAGAGGAAGACCACACATGAGATGGATGAGATCAGGGATACAACAGAGAGAGGACGACCACACCTGAGATGGATGAGATCACGGATACAACAGAGATAGGAAGACCACACATGAGATGGATGAGATCACGGATACAATAGAGAGAGGAAGACCACACATGAGATGGATGAGGTCAAGGATACAACAGAGAGAGGAAGACCATACATGAGATGGATGAGGTCAGGGATATAACAAAGAGAGAGGAAGACCACACATGAGATGGATGAGATCAGGGATACAACAGAGAGAGAGGAAGACCACACATGAGATGGATGAGATCAGGGATACAACAGGGAGAGGAAGACCACACATGAGATGGATGAGGTCAGGGATACAACAAAGAGAGGAAGACCACACATGAGATGGATGAGATCAGGGATACAACAGAGAGAGAGAGGAAAACCACACATGAGATGGATGAGATCAGGAATACAACAGGAAGAGAGAAAGACCACACATGAGATGGATGAGATCAGGGATACAACACAGAGAGGAAGACCACACATGAGATGGATGAGATCATGGATAAAACAGAGGGAGAGGAAGACCACACACGAGATGGATGAGATCAGGGATTCAACAGAGAGAGGAAGACCACACATGAGATGGATGAGATCATGGATAAAACAGAGGGAGAGGAAGACCACACACGAGATGGATGAGATCAGGGATTCAACAGAGAGAGGAAGACCACACATGAGATGGATGAGATCAGGGATACAACAGAGTGAGGAAGACCACACATGAGATGGATGTGATCAGGGATTCAACAGAGAGAGGAAGACCACACATGAGATGGATGAGATCAAGGATATAACAGAAAGAGGAAGACCACACATTAGATAGATGAGATCACGGATACAACAGAGAGAGAGAGGAAGACCACACATGGGATGGATGTGATCAGGGATTCAACAGAGAGAGGAAGACCACACATGAGATGGATGAGATCAAGGATATAACAGAGAGAGGAAGACCACACACGATATGGATGAGATCACGGACACAACAGAGAGAGGAAGACCACACACGAGATGGATGAGATCAGGGATACAACAGAGAGAGGAAGACCACACATGAGATGGATTAGATCAGGGATACAACAGAGAGAGGAAGACCACACATGAGATGGATGAGATCAGGGATACAACAGAGAGAGTAAGACCACACATGAGATGGATGAGATCAGGGATACAACAGAGAGAGGAAGACCACACATGAGATGGACGAGATCAGGGATATAACAGAGAGAGGAAGACCACACATGAGATGGATGAGATCACGGATACAACAGAGAGAGGAAGACCACACATGAGATGGATGAGATCATGGATACAACAGAGAGAGGAAGACCACACATGAGATGGATGAGATCACGGATACAACAGAGAGAGGAAGACCACACATGAGATGGATGAGATCACGGATACAAGAGAGAAAGGAAGACCGCACATGAGATGGATGAGATCACGGATACAATAGAGAGAGGAAGACCACACATGAGATGGATGAGGTCAAGGATACAACAGAGAGAGGAAGACCATACATGAGATGGATGAGATCAGGGATATAAGAAAGCAGACAACGGGTGAGTTGAAAGAATCAGCAGGAAACAGGATTGGTTGGAGACAGCTCATCGTTGATGTGACACGAAAAGTTTTATGACTTGACGTGTCGTCACGTCACATGCAATACTAAGATGATATATATTATACAGCACACGCACATGAAAGTCAAGTAAGAAAAAATATACAATTATGATAGATGCAATGGGCATTAATGTAACTGGTCCCTGGAGTTACACAGCTTATCAACGACGAAGGCCAACATTTGCGTGAGGGGTGCTAGGGACGTGAATTTAACAATAATTACTACTAATAATAATAATGGTTTTTATATTATTTCAGACAAACCAGTAGTACGTCCATAAAACAATACATCGACAAAAACCATATATTCATATAAAATAAATACATAATATATATAAAAACAGTATATTTAAAAAGTATATTAAGCCAGGACCCACTGATGCCGCCTTTGCGCCGTAGAGTACAAGTCGCTTAAATGGAGAACGAACGAAAACTGTACAATACTAACTTTTTATTTATTACAAAGACAGTTCTAATATTGATAAAGTAGCGTAATTATGGAAAAGCACTGTAACAAGAAGGAACGGATATAAGTTGTGTAAATTGGTTGTCATGGAGGACGACAAGCGATTAGGAAAAATTCCTGTCAGCAGTTACTATGTATCCGGAAGGCGGCGACACCTGTATTGTCCCTGTCGGATACACAACCAGGCAGTGCGGCGAGCCACGCAATATAAAATTGTGGGATAGTTAATGATTTGCTGACTTTTTTATCAACATATAATTTTGACTATTGGACGACCACATTCTCAACAACAAATGGAAACGAATAGGCGAACTGTGGTCCAGTTCGGGCTATGTTTATTGTGTTCTACATTTTTCGCTGGTACCGGTGGTTTTCGCGTATTCGCCAGAGGGCGATACTATCAGAACGCCACAAAACGAATAGGCCTACTGCAGCTCGCTGCCATTGCTTATCGGTGGAAATACCCTCCAACTACAAAGACGTTATTACGTTGTACCTGGTTGAGCCTGCAACGTGTAACTGAAGGCGCCATTAAATATGCTCGGCGCTCCGTGGTTGCACAGACGATCCAGCGTAAACTGTAGCATTCCACTCTTGTGCTCAAAACTCTGTGAAGAAAACGAAGAGGTTCAATTAACAAAATAAACACAACGTCGTTTGCATGTGTACAAACATGTACAAACGTGTGTGACGTCAGAGGCGTACAAAATGTTTCCCCGGTTGCCCAGACACCCACCAAATCCTGCACTATGGTATGATCCATAGAAATTGAACAACCTCCGTATATGCAATTCTGATTAATATTATGTGTATTGTGTATGTATAGCGTGTTTTGTAGTCTTCTCATGCGAGCTATTTGCCTAGAATCCTGCTCTGCGATTTGTTATATGATATTTAATGAGTCAATTAAAAACGAAAAGATGATTTTGCTTGTATAATATTCCGTATAATATTCCGCACTGCTCGTATGAATGTAGTACTAAATACACTGCACGTAATGGTTTTGAATGTTTAATCCAAGGCATATTTTTGAGATCATTCACAGTCCGCTGCTACACGACTGCAAACCGTCAGGTTTTACTACCAAATCACATGCGAACTTCTAATTTCACCTGTCGTTTCGTAGGTGTGAGGCAATCTATTTCACATTAACAGGCGACGCCAGTACCAATTTAATTCCGCCTACATCCCAACAGCGACGGCTTTGGCGTAATATATAAATAGGTATAATGGCGCTAACAACAAACGTATGTTATTCATACTAAAAATATTAACGTTCACGGTGACACATGGAAGAATCAAGCATCGATCTTCGTTGGTTAACGTGGTCATTTCGTGAAAGGTGAAATGGTCGTGTAATGGC
This sequence comes from Escarpia spicata, assembly GCA_963995525.1. Lineage (NCBI taxonomy): Eukaryota > Metazoa > Annelida > Polychaeta > Sabellida > Siboglinidae > Escarpia > Escarpia spicata. Next base: position 55,547,116 of record OZ023208.1, read on the forward strand.
AAGAGCTTGATTAACTTTTTTTAATAAACGTTTATTTTGGGTGACAAATAATCCTAGTTCCATGATTAAATCGTACTTATGGTACAGCTGTACAGTGATTAAATACATAACACCGTAGTCATGTCACAGGGCTCAGTTGCTAAATACTACTGATGCGTTGAGTCACCCTTCCTCACAGTTAAATTACGAGCACTCACAAAGCAATTGGCTCCGGTGCTGGAGGACCCGTCCCGTAGACGTCTGGCGATGACGTATTTCCGGTTATCTTCATTCCACGTTTGTAGACATTCCAGGTTTCCCACTGTACAAAGCAAGCATACTCGTGACTTCGGTGACGGAATAGGTGTTTTATTATTTCGTTTTACGATGGCAGGGGTGGGGCATTGCCCCGGGCATGTTTTATCACGCCGGTTGTCCCCTAAAAATCACTTCCCCAGGACTGAACAGCAGTTCACTTCTATATTGAGTACGCATGGATGTCAGTTTGTACACCTTTGTTATGTGCCTGTGTGTGTTGTGGGTTGAGTGTTTTCCAGTTTGTTTTTTCCGTTTATATGGTCAAACTTTGTATTTTACTGTTGTGTCCATGGGTATGTTTTGCAACAATATATATTCAGATTTAGTTGTAATAATGTCACTGTAATGGCGACTATTGTATTTTTGTTTGTTTGTCTGTCTGTGTGTGTGCGTGTGTGCGTGTGTGCGTGTGTGCGTGTGTGCGTGTGTGCGTGCGCGTGTATGTGTGTGCGTGTGTGCGTGTGTGCGTGTGTGCGTGTGTGCGCGTGTGTGCGTGAGTGCGTGAGTGCGTGAGTGCGTGCGTGTGCGTGTGCATGTGCTTGTGCGCGTGTGCGCGTGTGCGCGTGTGCGCGTGTGCGCGTGTGCGCGTGTGTGTGCGTGTGTTTATGTGCGTATGTGCGTATGTTTGTGTTTGCGTGTGTGTGTGCGCGCGCGCGTGTGTGTGTGTTTGCGTGTATGCGTATGTTTGTGTGTGCGTGTGGGTGTGGAAAGTACTCCGTATATTCATGTGTACTAGTCGAATCCGTATATTCATGTGTACTAGTCGAGTCCGTATATTCATGTGTAGTAGTCGAGTCCATATATTCATGTGTACTAGTCGAGTCCGTATATTCCTATGTAGTAGTCGAGTCCGTATATTCATGTGTACTAATCAAATTCGTATATTCATGTGTACAAGTCGAGTCCGTATATTCCTATGTAGTAGTCGAGTCCGTATATTCATGTGTACTAATCGAGTTCGTATATTCATGTGTACTAGTCGAGTCCGTATATTCATGTGTACTAGTCGAGTCCGTATATTCATGTGTACTAGTCGAGTCCGTAATATTCATGTGTACTAGTCGAGTCCGTATATTCATGTGTACTAGTCGAGTCCGTATATTCATGTGTACTAGTCGAGTCCGTATATTCATGTGTACTAGCTCACACCTACCCATTGAACAACAAACCACGGGCAGCAATAATTGTCGGCATCAAAGGATTTTGAACTTAACTCGTTCACATAACTATTTCATTGATGCTGTTGCCAATCGTGGAATTGCATATAGCGCAGGGAATGACTGACAACTCATTTTATACATCCAGACATGTGAATAACTCACGTTATACATCTAGACATGTAAGTAACTCATTTTATACATCTAGACATATAAATAACTCTAAATAACTCTAAATAATTACATTTGGGTTTTTCAAATGCGCCGCCAGTGGCCAAGGTTACGAATGAATACAAAATGCGGCAGTCTCGACCTCTGCGGCTGAGAGGAGATAGATTTGCTCCAAAGTTAGCGTATAAATGTATATAGAATAGATCGGCCAAAATTATTTACGCCACGAAACGATATTCTTGCATCAGGTTTTCAACAGCGATGCTTTCAATCCATCATTACAACATCAGTTGCGCTACAAAAGGTGTCCGTTTCAAACAGTGCGTTTTAGGTGTTCAAATTGGTGTAGTGTTGCGTGGGTTTTGAGCGACTGCGACTTGCATTAACAGCAGTCTTGCACACAAACAGAGTTATTCCGACTGTTAAAAGTGCCATGAAATGCACTATTGGATCATAATCTCTGCGTTGTTTATGAGGTAAGAGATTTGTAAATAATGTCGGTCAACCTACCACACATTTACACCAAATAGAATTTGTCATGGGGAGAACTACCGCGAGCTTGTATGAACCATACGTGACACCACACAAAGACACACAGAGGACAAGGAAGGAAGAACTGGCATCTCCTACTCACCTGGACGTGGGACGCAGGACGACACGATGGAGATGTGTGAGACATCGTCGCAGCCACTGACTACGTCCACCCTGCACGTCGTGTGGTCCGCCTTCATCATGTACTTGCCTACGTATGGACACCGCGCGCCCGCCAGACCCGTCGCTGCAAGAAGACACGGTCATCAAGGTGGCTCCTCGGAGCGATTGTGAAGAGTATTCTTAGAAGAGAGTCCGGACCCGATTACGTATACATTACCTTCATGTGTACATTATGCTAATTTTCTACACATAAATCTTTGATTTATTATATAGCGATGCATATTTTCTCACGGGCGTAATAAAAATCCATTCTTCTTCTTCGTCTTTTTCTTATTCTTTTTCTTCTTGGAACGTCAGCACCGACAGAGTATCGGTCACAATGAGGAGAAGTGTAACCACCTCCGATAGTTGGCAGCACTTATCGCGTGCATTCTGTGCGTTCTTTGCGAAGACCTAAACAACAGTTTCGTCGTAATCGCCTACGTCATTTTGTACACGATGACCGCGTTAAAATGTGAAGAACCAGTCCCTCATAATCGTACCAATCGGACACGTCCAATTGAAATTTAACAACTGCTCTGCTGGACGCAACACTGCGTGCCAGCCGGACAAGTTAAAGTATGTACACAAGCTCCAAATTAGTGCTGCTGTATTTTTAAAACTAAAATACCCATTATACAACAATGGCAACTGCCTCCGTTATGGATACATTCAAACAACGCATGTATTAACTGGATATTTCTATTGGCTAGTTTTTTCTGGACGGGACTTCGCTGGTTGCATTGCACCAAAGCTTAAGTTTATGTATGATCCCATTAATTCGTCAGCAAAACATGACACGGACTGGAAACAATACAGTAAATGAAACAGGCGAAAAGCGAGTGACATTCAGAACGATGACACGGCATATAATTTCAAATCAAACCAACTGCGTCGAATTACTAAACAAAGAAATACTCTCTGTGAAACACTAACATTTCTCAACAAAACAATTTTGGTGGTGTCGCTTTGAGCAAGAATGGTGGATTGTTCAGGATTACGGAAACATTGTGACGTCATACTGTATGTATGCTAAAACAAGGTGTACAAGTTGTATGCTCACGTATGATGGTGTGCACACTGGCCGTTGCTAGATCTTGTTCCGTGCACACTCCGCTGACAGTGTCAACGTAACGTCCTGTGAAACAACGGCATTGGTTAACCTATGATAAACATAATAACCACTAGTCATATCGAGAACTATAATTATTTAATTGTCTAGCACGTTTTGTTAGAACAATTGCGCACTACATCTCACGTGTCAGAAGAATGTAGAACGAGCGATAAGCTCCAGTGGCGTGTCTAGAACATCGAATAAGGGAGGAGCAAAAGAGGACATTTAGTCGCCTAATAGTTTTCTACGATAAAATGTAATGGCGAACACATCAGAAGGTAATTTGACAAACCAAAACCAAATGTATCAATGCCTCCCCCTAAATATATTATGCCAAGTGCATAGGGTGTAACACACCTCGGTGGATTTCTAACACGTTCCGATGTCTTCTTATAATCTTGATGCACTGGTATCGAACTTGGCTGCAAAAGAACGGGCAAATGAATATAGTTTATCATGACAAATATACGTATTTCTCATCTCTAGATGGGTGAGAAAGAATGGAAACTGTTCGAGGGCTTCTGACTAGTGAGGGACATCTCATTCAAAAGGAAGCGGGCGATTAATTGTGGCTCTCTATATGTATTATTTTGTTACTGCAATCATCATAATCTCTATCCGGACCCAAAAGTCCACGACATGACAACCAACCATGTGTAAGATTTGTTTTTCAATTAAGCAACCTTTCTCTCCTGGTAATTGCATGTCTTATCATTTATAATTTCCTCAGTCTTTCCTCAGTCTATTGAAAACAATTGTCAATTTGCAGTTAAACGTAGTGTCCCCAATGTTGGCGACAAAGCGTTACTTCGAACTTAGAAAAATAAAACGGTGTCTTCATTTCCTCGAGATCCTGCCGAAATTGCAATAGCCGACAACATTAACAATTGTTTTTGTAAAAAAAAAAAAATTAACAGGACGTCAAACACACTCAAAATGGAGGTGATGGATCACAATTTACCGCACACTTACGTGACATAGATATACTGACTCAACTGGAAATTGCCTGATGTGAACTCGGCAGGGGGATACGTGCTGACAAAGCTAGGTTTGCGTGAATGGTGATTGATTTATATGATGTCACGAGTAACCGGAGAAAAATAATTATTGGTTGAGGTATAACATTCGATCACAATCTTTGGCCAAATTATAAACCACAGAAAACTCGTCTTTAGTTACGCGTCAAATTATAACCAGATGAAAACTTGTTTTTGCTACGAGCCAAATTTAGGACTTCGGTTCTAATGATGAGTTATAATATGAATTAGTACAAACTTGGTTTTGGTTGCACATAAGTTGAGCACGGGTGAAAATTCGTTTCCTTTACCTGTCAAAATATAAAACGCTGGGAAGTATTGCATTTCCCTACAAATTATATACCAGAGAAAACTGGTGTAATGAGGGAGTCGCGTAGTCCCGAGTGTAACATATTGTTAATGCAGTTTGGCGGTAAAATTCAGCCATTTGGTTCGTAAAAAAGCCCCACACCATTTATTGATGGGGGGAGGGTTGAACCACTGCAAAAAGCATCAGTTTTTAGAGTTTTACGAATTTATCATACCTAAATTTGCTTGAAATATTGACGCAACGACATAAAAACCCGCTTTTGGTGAATAAAAATAAAATAAATGAAAACTTGTCTTAGTGTCGCATCTAATTATGATGTAGCAGTACAGCATAGGCCAATTAATTTTAATGTGTAACATTGTATAGTTAATTGTGTCGCTACAACTGTTTTTCGTTTGCTTATAATATAAAATATGTTTTAGTTGTTCCTAATCTATAGAAAATAAATTACTACAACTAGTTCTCACAAAAGGCGAAGTGAGAATAAGAATTGGTCAGAAAGAACAAATTAGTCTGAGTTTCACTCACCAGTCTGCTGATGCCGAGCTGAGGGCCAATGTGTGCGTCTGTGACGTGTTTCCGGTGCGAATGTCCACACATCTGTACGAGTTAGTCACGTGCATGGGAGAACCGCTTGAAGCCACGCTAAGCACTTTGCTATTTGCTTCAATTGAATACACGTGCTTTCCCGCGAGATCTCGCCACGTGGATCGAGTTAGCCATCGAGGAAACATGCAAGAGGGCGCCACCTCACTTGCCGCGTCTACAATTTTAAAATGTTCCGGACATCTTATGACTTCCACATCGTTGTGGAATGTTTAATAGTCACGATACCGTTACGTCTTCCGCAAATTCGACTTAGATGTAACAGTTTATATGTTCAAGAAGAATATTATTATTCAAGGTAGAACCAAACACTAACCTCGCATACAACAATCTCAAGAACATTTTAAATGTACGAATTTACACGCGTTGTAAATTGACGTTATGTTTGTGTAACCTATGGATATGTCGCTTTCGTGACCAAACGATATATTTAGTTAGCATTCCATTACGAACAGCGTCTGTTAGCACAACTGGTAGTCGCAATCCACCACTAAGTGAACCAGACAGTGCTGAGCAACTGGAGATGAAGGCACTACACGCAATCCATTTAAAATGATCTGGGCAACTGACTTAGATCTGATTTTAATACATTGCCCCACATTGCGATTTCAATTTAAATAAACGCCATCAAACCAGACATATTCGCGGACGGGGAGGAAGACTTCCATCCATGCATGCACACATATCAATGTCACTCCAGTGACTCTAGATACAACACTAATTGATTCTCCTTTGTAACGGTAACGACGTTGCCATTCTGCGCACAAGGACAAAACGCCACAGACGCATTCCGACGCTAATCAAATCGGAACGCGCGTCACTAGTTTCGATTACCCGCTGACTTCACATGCCTGTTCTAGCAAGGGCCCTGTGGCAATTTCCGCTGCCGATATTCTCTTTGACAAGTGTGACCCTGTGATCAGACAGGCGAGGAATTGCATCGACGTATTCTATTCACAGTTTTATCTTGCTGAGGACGATTGCATTTCGTTGCAATTTCAAATTAAATGAATACAAGCGAATTGATAATGGTCATTGACATGATGACGCGAGAGCGTAAGTCCGGTTTGACGGCCAGATAAGCTCACCTCTTGTTAGGTCCATTACGAGTGGCCCGTCGCTTGGTGACCTCAGTCCCCGACAGGTGGCGTCTGCGGACATCGCTAGGTGGACAACAGAGCCCAGTGTCTCGTACATCTGGGAAGGAAAAATATATATTCAATGACATCATGTCAACAATAGGTATATATATATTTAGTTCTGTAAAATAGCCAGTGCAGAAACTGTGTGTTTAAAAGTGCAATGCGTCTTTATTAAAAATAAAGTATCTCTGCTTCCTCTTTGCTCGTCTCTGTGTGTTCACTAAATTGAGTCGACCGAGTGTGAATTTCTTGTGCACTGCTTATTAAGCCACGACGGCGTCAAAGCGGAGGCTGGATTTGCCAAACTCAATGACGGGTTCAATATTACTGAAGTTAGTTAGTTCGTCTAGACACTTCGTTACGTATGCTGCGTAATTTAGAATTGTTGACATAATATAGGTGTGTGCGTGTGCGTGTGCGTGTGCGCGTGTGCGCGTGTGCGTGCGTGCGTGCGTGCGTGCGTGCGTGCGTGTACGAGTGTGTGTCTGTGTGCGTGCGTGCGTATGTTTGTTTGCGTGCGTGCATGCGTAAATGCGTTAATGTTAGCATGCGTGTGCATGTGCACGCATGTTGTTTTTCAATTACAACGATGAAAATAAGACTGTATGAGCAATAACGATATCTACCCGGTATATTTACTGTCAGTATGTGGTTGTATATGTACTTACGAAGCACCTGTAGGCGTCGTCCTTGTCGATGATGCTGTCGCCGGAGAACTGCCCGTACAAGTACGTGTCCGACCCGTCTTTCCACGTCGCCAGACATTTGAAGTCAACGTCTGAAAAAAATCAGATGAATATCCACACGGTTTTGCAATGGTGATGTTGTTGTTGTTGCTGCTTTTGTTGTTGTTGTTGTTGTTGTTGTTGTTGTTGTTAATGTTGGTGGTGGTGATGATTGTGGTGGTGGTGACGGTGGCGGTGGCGGTGGCGGTGGTGGTGGTGTAGAAAATGGCGTTGACAGTGCGGTTGCAAGTTCAAAGTATCGCGTGTGTAAACACTGTACCAGTTAACGACATATCTTCCCAACATTCGTCATAGGAAACATCAAAGTGAGCAGCATCTGTTGAACTGAATCTTTTTGTAGCGATGCATGTTATTGGTTGATACAATAACTCTCACAATGAACATATCCATGCTGTTAGGGTTGGTTTCATCAGGGATTATAACACCACTGGGTAACGAAGATGAGCTCACCGCTACGGTTCTCACCTTTGTTGAGCGAGTAATCTACGCCAGCACATGGTCTAAACAGGAAGCGGAAGTGTGCATCGCTGGCGCACTGTCTGATCTGGGAAGCCTCGTTTTCGCAAAACCCACCAGAGTTCTCGTTGTAGCGGAAACGGTAGGCACCGTAGAATGGGCAAGGCAGCGGCGTACTCGTCTCTGCATGACGATGAACATCAGTATTTGCTACACGATGATTACGGCTGGCACCACGGGCTTGTGGTTGTGCGTATGTGTGTGGACAGGAAGACCACAAGTATAACTTATTTCCTCAGTGGAAATTACAAAGCCAGTTTGGTATTCTAGTCACACATTATACACGGTGATAAAATATTCACGTAATTAAACACTGACTTGGCTGAGCAGACCTGCACAGAAACAAAATCATATTTGGAGTGTAACGAAATAAGTAAATTTGGAATATAAGAATGGTGTACTGAACGTGTTACATACATAGTTTAAAATGTCTAACAGTAAACGGATATGTTTGTGCCACACTAAACACTTTTGCATGATCAATCCATTGTGGGTACATATAGATGTTTAAACATGCTAACAGTAACCAAACACTCACCAAGCCGTTATAAACACGATATATTTCATAGTGGTATTTGTTAACGTTGTTTACACAAGTTTCTGCGTTGTTTACTTTACATCATCACGACGGATGCAGATACCGAGGCAACCAGCTGCTTCTTGGTCGTACGTTGCAATGGAAACGTCCACAAACAGTCTGTAGCATACGTCTAATGTTTACCACTAGGCATACGCAGGCCTCTCGTTAGGCATACTTGATAACAACCACAACTGTTAACTTTGGGAGTAATAAGACCAGCACAAGACACTTACCTCTGACAAGCGTGTAGAGGATCGCTTCCACTCTGATCTGCGCGCAGATATGATGCAATGAGTTCTTATTAATGCAGTAACCTGTGAAGGTATAGAGCACAAATGATGTCCCGTCTCGGACCACACAAAGACCGATTCATGTATGTCGCATTTAGTTTACCCAGTGTGTTTTTCGTTCTCCTCGACGGGTCTAATAATTGTCATAATACATCAAAGATATATCGTGATGCTATCTAAGAGAACCATGTTTCTTCGTCATGCATGCGTGTGGGTTTTTCTGTTATCGCATTGTTTTTGCCTAAAAATAATGCAGTGCACGTGTTATATAGCACGAACATTTGATATACCGTTATATACAGACTTTTGATCATAACTTACATTTGATGGTTTGATTAGTGCAGGAATACCGACATTAATGTCAAAGTACAAAGGCATTTTAAATTACCTGCTTATGAACAATAACATATTTTCTTCTCGTCTACTTTTTCGGAAATCACAACCATTGTATACGACTCACTTTCTTTGTACTGAATGACGTTGCGGTGGGGCTGCATCATCAGCAAACACTGGCGACAGTTGCGCTCCCTGCAACGAAGAAGACACGTTGATAGCACAGGATTCTTTATATTCGCGCAAGACTCTTGCTGCGACCATCGTGTAGTATCAGTTGGCATTAAACTGTTCCCGAGACGGGGGAGACAAGTTCATAATAGGGTGCTGACATCCTATCGGACACTTGCGGAGGTTACCCTGTTGCACAGGATAGCATATAAATACCCCTGAATTAAACGACGGATGCAATTATGCGCCAAACAACACGGCTGAAGAATATGCAAGAAATGGGTAGGGCTTCATTAAACAGACGACATGCTGTATCAAACTCTTAGCGTGCGTCTATGTCAGCGCCCGCGTGACATTGTAAACAGACCCCCGCGGTATAATGGACATTCCAGTCCATTGACCCAAGTGGAATATGGATCCCCCTGTAAATGTCTAAGAAGTGATTTATGCAACTTCATTGATATAATATAACATGCCACTAGGTGTTACCAAACGAGAAAAAACGTTTAAGCACTTCACCAAAAATCTATATTTTCTTGAAGTCGGTTTGGTGTCCAAGGCCGTCTGGGAGGGGATTTAAAAATCTGAATAATCGAACTACATTGGTGGGCCCGCTAGCAAGCCTACAAGTTAAGTTATGTTCCCCGTGCATGCGAAATATACAACACAAATAACAAAACACAAGCAAACATACGACAGAGATCCACACTCTGTTTTCTAAACTATATAACGCAAGATAAAACCGGATGACATTGAGCTCAGACTTTAACAAAATATACGACGGAATGTGCGAACGCTCTACGTGTCCTGCATCCATTTTTGATGTCTTTACGGACTTGTTGCCAGGCAACAGGTCATGTGATGGATAAATTAATTAGGCATACAAAGTAGGTGGCATTGAACAAATATTTTAGATGTGAGAAATATCGACCTTGCTTTCAGTCCAAACCAATGCCAATAGTAAAACACATATTTAAGGTTTTATTGGGCCTACTAATACACCCACGCCTCCAACGTAATTTCTCACCCATGAACTTGGGGTGGCAACACGTGTTATAAAATGTCATCGATAAATGAGCCGAACATGTATCAAATGTGCTCCTCATGTCCCGTACGGATACGCCATAGCACCGTCATGGTCATTCATGCCGACAGCAGGATGAGCACGTTAGCTGTGTAATTACAGTCTACCCATACGAATGCGACACAGATGTACGCCAGCGAGTTGCGTGTGAGGCCAGCCTGCCCCACCCCGTACAGACAAGGTAACTACACTACCAGGCTGCACACTGGAAGGCGGGGGGCTATCTCAATGAACGTCTTACGTTTATGTATATCCTTTCGTCAATCTGACAGCCAGTCACGTCTAAACCCCGTGGTGCGATGTTGTTGTAAGCTATTTTACATAGATTTGTGTTTGCTTTTGCTGATACAATTTGTTATGCACGTGCGTGTGTATGTGTGCGCGCGCGTGTGTTTGAGTGCGTGCGTGTGTGTGTTCTATGTACGAACACACACACTCACACACACACACACACACACACACACACACACACACACACACACACACACACACACACACACACACACACACACACACACACACACACACACACACACACACAACACACACACACACACAGACACACACACACACACACACACACACACACACACACACACACACACACACACACACACACACACACACACACACACACACACACACACACACACACACACACACACACACACACACACACACACACACACACACACACACACACACACACACACACACACACACACACACACGTGTATGCATGTGTTCAGCTCTTACTTCTGTAGGATTGTTTTCGAGACGTCACAAAGGTAATATATAATAAACAGACTGCATGGGCGATAGACACTGCTGACTAGATGGCAAGCCGAGTAGACAACATCTCCTCTACGTTAATCTAGCCGGGAACGCGTTATCTCGTGTCCTGGATGTGACAATTCGATGACATTCACACATAATTTAATGAAGACAGTACTTAGTATTCTAGCGGAGTGTGAAGATATTCACCCGCACCGTCTCCACAGGAAGCAGCCGCATTGCAGACATACGGCACGGGTATACGACAGATCAATGAACCGTGAAGTGACATGACGTGTCTTGTCAGTATATCGTGACAAACAGTTTATTGTTGACTATGTATGGGACCATGGACCACCACAGTCAGTGTGTGTCTCTGTATGCGATATCTTTTTCGAGGTAATTTATTTTAAATTACAAATAGCACGGTTAGTGGATTGTTGAGCGTCGTTTTACATATTATGTACAACTGAAAACTGTTTTTAACCACATCACATATATTGCGAAAAACTATTTGTTTCACTATTGCATCTGCGCATAAAGATGTTGTCATTAAACAAAATGTTTTGATATTTACAAATAAAATTGCACTTGCATTTCGAACAAATTCATTTGATTTTCAAATGCCCATTTCACATGAAACACATGTATAGAAACAATAAAAAGTAGACAATAAATACAATATATATATATATATGTATATATATATAATTATTTTATAAAGAAATAATTTCAATGCAACTTTACATTTGGTGTAATTCAGTAGGACGCGTACGAATTTGCACTGCTTTTTGAATAAGGTAAAACATCTTCATTTACATTTTAAAGGTTCGGATTTCAACCCCTGGGGGTTACACACACATGAAGCATACTTAATTTTATGTCGAGTCTGAATAACAAATTTAGCACCAACCTGGGTGCTTACAAGTTTTTGCAATGTGGTGCTTCTATATATTAGTAAGCATAGGAGGAAATAACGTAAACATGCCACAAATGACACTAAATGTCTACGTCGAAACAGTGGTTGGCAAAAACCATGGCTGGTATTGTTTTAGATTTTTCTGCGTAATCAGCAACGGCATCCGAGAGTTATTGCCGTGACTTGTGAAACCACTAGTTCTATTTAAAACTCGCCGATACTGTCGTTGATAATTTGTAACCGAGTCGACTGTGACATTATACATGTCTCCAGCAGTGTTGCCGAAGACCGATTAGTGTCAAGCCAAATTGACTGCGCAATTGGTTCTGACAAAACTATGCATTTCCGACGCGAGATGAAAAATTTGCAAGCGCCGACACGAACTGATCTTAACCTTGCAACCTTCAACAAAACAACGTCGGATGCCTATTCACGTTACAATGATTCATTTCGGTCGGCACGAGGCAGCACGACCGCCACCCTCTAAACCTCTGCCTCTGCTCCTTGTGCCTGTCGTGTGGAGAATGACACGAATCAATCACTCAAGGCACAACAAAGCAGAGGGACAATTTTGTGGCGAGGCAATCGCACGAGCCCATGTGCTTTCAATAACTTCCTGTGATACACTGAAGAAATTACTGCCTGCTCACACCCGGACGCGGAAAGAGATGCGCGATTGAAATAGCGATGAGGTGTGTGCAGGTATGTATATAAACTGACACTACACAGCATACACGACCGTGAGTGTTTTCATATATGTTAACACACACAAAACGTATTGTGGAATGAAGAAAATCGGCTGGTCTGCCCGCCCGCCTGCCCGCCCGCTCGCAAAAGATAATCCCTGTCTCATTTCTCCCAAAAGAAACGCCGAATTCTGTTTCCGTACACAACAATGATTCCGTCAATGATACGTGCATATACTACCAAACATACTAGTTATAAGTAAAACATATGTTATATTCGCTACATTGCAACTAATTTGCTATGGTGCAATAAATCCCCGAAAGTAAGGTACCATCTCCAAATCGGTTGCATTCTATTTGTGTCCCAAGAGCGCCGATATAACATGCTGATATGTCCCCTATTCGTTCCGTTAACACTTCCGTCATCCGCGAGAACCAACTCTGTCGACACGGCTGCCTAACGTCAGTTTCACAATCGTGACATACTGGTGAGAGACAGCGTTGGTGGTCCGTACAACTCATAACGATGCTGTAGCAACTGGATCACAGGGTCCCATATTTACACTGGCTGCCAATCAAATGCCGAATCGAGTTTAAAATACTCCTTTATGTGTTCAGATGTCTGAACGGGACGGCGCCGCTGTATCTTGCCAACCTGTTAACCAGGCACTATCCGGGACGCACACGTTCATCAGAACAACTTTTGCTTGAAGTTCCACGAACGAACCAGGTCAGTTTCGGGACAGGTCCTTTCGTGTGATTGGACCTCGACTATGGAATGCACTGCCCATTGCCAACAAATGGAGCAGAACTCTGTTGGCGTTCAGAAAGACACTAAAGACGCACATGTTCAAAGCTCAATACTGCTGACATTTTTAAAATTTAATTTAATTTGAGGACATTTTAGTGCATATCTTACTTTTATACATATATATATATATTATTTTGAGTGCATGTATCAATATTTATTTATGTCTGCATGCGTGCGTGCGTGCGTGCGTGCGTGTTGATATGAATGTATAGGTATGCATATATGTAAATAGAGTAATAATATATCTAATTTATAAGTTATGTAATTTTACTTATGCTGTTTAATTAATAGTTTTAATATAACTAACTTAATCTGTTCTACATATTATCTGAAGTTTCTTTTTTTGCAGGTTTTATTAGTATACATTGAATCGCTTGATTGATTTTTATTGTACAGCGCTTTGAGCATATTATGGATATTGCGCGCTATAAATATTATTACTACTGTTATTTGCGCATGTGCATTCTCCGGAGAGATCATGTGACCACGATATTTCCGTGTTGCTGTTGTTCGCGGCATCACAACATTAACGATATATATTATGTTAAAGGAATACAAATGTTAACCTACGGTATTATTGCGATATGCATGATTGACGATATTTTTCAGTGTACGCATGCATGATGGATCTTCAATTCGCCTGAAAAACACCTAGTTATTGCAGTAATGTTAATATACACTATTGCTTTGTTATATTATACTACATTGCCAGGTTATACGACCTAGTTCAGAATTGTTCGTTTTTTTCAGCAAATTAACTACTATTCGTTGACAAACAAGTCCATGCAGGCACAATGTTGCATTTGAATACAATGTGTTGAAAAACTAAATATTGTTTATGAAGGTGCGTTTCGAGAAATCGAAACGACCATAGACATTTGCCGAATGCCCGAATATAAAATAAAAATTTTACTTTTGCTGATTCACCTGTCAGAAATTCCAACGAAGTATTTAATTCGTTGTTGCAGTAAGGGATATAGTTCAGTGTCATGTTCGTTTAACTGTGTGCCCCTGGAATAACAATACAGTGCCTCTAGCATGTCGTAATGATGCGCGCACCCTACCAAAGTCATTATAACGGCAAAACATGCTAGAAAAGTATCCTAGCAAACACACCGACTCATCTGCCTAGCATGTTTATTGAATTATGAACTTGCCGGGGTTGATTTGCCATCACGTGCGGCTGTTTTAGACTAGAAATAACATTGTTTTCATTATTAGATAGCTAAGACCTTTTTGCTGAGATACCAAAAATGGTCACACACGAGAAAGAAGGACTTGTGGGTTTCCCAAATTTTTACATTTAAGCCTTTTAATTTGTGAGTTTACCTAATGTTTACATTTAAGCCTAATAAATCTCATGTTTACATTATAGTATAACAATACTGCCAATGATAACTAAAGTGCATTGTCAACTATGTTGTCAGTATTTAAAAACAAAAATAGAAATGTGGTCACCGATAAGTAGATGGGTTTAAAAAACAGCTTAAGAACCAAATATATAATGATGTCACAATAAGTATCCGAGTGTGCCCGCTGTTATTCCAAAACAACGAAAGCAGCCATTAAGAATGTTCACAGTCTGTGGCCTAAGCAGCTCTTGTGAATTAATTGTACACACTTTCTGAAGTACATTATTTTGGATTTTAGGTAGTATTGGTAACTTTATAAATAATGTTCACTTTATTACATAATTAACGTGTTAACGTATGTGTGGGTGAATAGTCAAATCTGATTTCCAGAAGAAAATAGTAACTGTTCGGTATGTTATTTTTAGATCATTAGTCGACGTATCAGACGTATCAATAATTTGTAGCGAGTAAACATAATACACAAATTTCTTGCATTAGAGAAACATGCTGAAGTCACTTACAGGGAGCCAGTCAGTTTCTCTTCCCGGAATTAGCGGGCGCAATAATTTGTACCAGGAAATCTGCTGTGTTGAACGTGGGAAAAGGGGACGTGGTTGAAGATCAAAGGTTATTGCAGTTAACTCAGCCCGACCCGGCCGTATTACCAATTAACCTTGTTTTGAATCTTAATGTTTTGTTACTATTTGAACATGCTCCGGTGTCGTACCTTCCAAATTGCGAATGTTGTTAAAGGCTTACTAAACACAATTTGACGAGCAGTATGCCTTCAACATAGTGTTTATTGCCTTGAGAACATTATAATAATTAGTAAATAAAAATCAGGTTCGACTGCCCCTTTTGAAAGAAGCATGAAACACCGCCTATGCTGTGAGTTCCAACATACCCCACTTTCCCCTTACAAATACTATGTTGCGGTAAGTAGGTGTGGAAATTAAGAATCCCTACCAAAACAATGTCCCCGCATACAATGTGCAAATGACTCAATGTGCTCCATAATAACAACTGCATCATGATGCAATGACGACACTTCCGGTGATCCAACGCTACCAAACGCAGCACCCAAACAAAACCACATTCGGCCTAATAGCAACTCCTTTTTGTCCATCATCAAAACACCCTGCGAAATTGGCATCTCCACAGATGGCCCGGTGAACCCGGACCAGCTACCCCTTTGAACCAACGCTTGTTGTTTACGAAGCGATGGAGCCCGGTCGCATTAAATTTCTTCCGCTCAACCATTTCTTCCGCGTCGTCTGCCGGATTCTTGCCGCTCGGGTGAGCCAGACGAGTGCGGTGGCCAGACAGTCGATGGCCGATCGCCTCGTCGTCTTTCCGCCTGAATGCGCTGTGCAAATGCGGTACGGCCGGGTTTGTGGCGCGCCTAGGCACGCGTGTACGTCGCTACGTATCTCCCACTTTTGTTGTTATCATGGATGTTGTATATATCGTGAAAACCGCCGTGAGATTCTGTAATAGGTGGTCTTATATGGCCGAACTCGGCCAGAAGGCGGGCCGTGTCAGATAAATCAATTGTCAGAGCAACTGTTGGATGGCAGTTGATGAGCTGGGTTTGAGCTGAGTTTATGTTGTTCGAGACAACTGGCGTGCGAGACAACGTGTTTTTTTTATTTCCTTGCGTGGTATATTTTACTTCCCCTAACAAAATTAACTCTTCCGACAGAGAATTTAACCTTTTTAATGTTCCCTTAATACCATTTACATAACTTTGATTGGTCTCTCTAAAAGACAACGAGATCCTCGTACACTGTTTTATGTTTAAGGGCGACAAGAGCCGTAACGCTTTACACACGCACACGCACACGCACACGCACACGCACACGCACACGCACACGCACACGCACACGCACACGCACACGCACACGCACACGCACACGCACACACACACACACACAGACACACGCACGCGCGCGCGCACAGGAACAGGCACAGGCACACACGCACGCACGCACGCACGCACGCACGCACGCACGCACGCTACTACTCGTCCCTATACGATCAGCATACACTGCCATTCAGTGTGTTTGTATTCGTGGTGAACTGACAAGTTTAAGTTCGTGCTTGACGGATTAGTGTGTCAGAGACGAAATGCTAGAGAACTAACGACTGGTCTGTTTAATTCGCTCTGCTTTGATCGCATTGAGCACGTGTATTAATTACTATAAGCAGCCACGATGTCGGTAAACGTCATTTATCAACTTGACAAGTCAAATGCTGGCGGGATCTTGTTAGAAAACAATGCTGCCCTTTGACGTTGGTGCGTCAGAGAGCGGCCGTTGAAACGTGGTTCCATTCTAGTTCGTGCGGTAGGTGGGCGAACGCTTCAAGTTTGAACCAGGGCCCTAGTCCCAGATTGTAAACGTCCAACACATCACAAACTGGAAATATGTCTAAAATGTCATTACAATCACGTGGAACGCAACAGAGTCGGGGGTTCTCAGTGGATCCCATTCTCCTCCACTCGCTGTTGGGCTTCGTTTGTAAACACAGGACGCTCTTTACAGCACCACAAAAAATCAATGATGTTTCCTGGTTAGATAAAATCTCACAACGCTTATACAAACTACCTGACCAATGAATAACGCGTGTGTTGAACACGTGCCGCAAGAATCACTACATAAACCTTGTCTGTGAGACACGACAAACGCAGCGGGCGGTCCAAACCATCAAACTGTGAACGCAGCAACCATCGCGAGGTGGCGTTCAAATTAATGACCGACTGCCATATTCCAACCGGCCCGTGCGCCGAGCATCAGTCCATACGGCACCCATAAATCCAGCCGCCTGCTGCGCTTGAGCGCTCGTGCTTGTCGACTTAACTGCGGGCCAACGGGATATCGCGGGATACAGAGACGCATATACTTGTCAGCGGGCCCCGTTGCAATCAGTTAAGTCTGGTTTATTTTGTTATCGGTAGCAATGTTAGCTTGTGTTAATGATATGAATAGATACGTTTATATATATATATACATATATACAGTATTATATATACACATTGTATATATATATATATAATGTGTATATATATATATATATATATATATTGACTATTTTAATATTCATATATAATTAAACGTAATTAAATTAAACTGTATTAAAAATAGGAACTTCATATCAAATATTTTCAACATACGCGATGCTCCCCGTCAAATGTCGAGGGAGATCATGTTGCGGTTGATCTGTTCTTACATTTTATGGTCCCAAACAGCCGTAAGAAAATTAACTCTCTGTACGCCATTCGCACACCATAAACCCAGAAATAAATCAGTGGACCGTGCTCCGGTGGACAAAGGGGTGTCTGGATACACTGAAGCGAAATTTGTTGGATAGTTCCCGTTGCAGTTAGGTAGGCTGCCAGTGGGATAGGTCTATAGACTATAGCTGCATACAACATGTTTATTTACCCCGGTTTTCGTTGCAGTTACTCGCCTGAATAACTGCAAACCTCTCATCCAAACAACCGTGTAAAACTCGTCTCCCCTCCTATGGTTACAGGACGGTGGCGTCGCTAACGGACTTTGTGCAAGACGGTGTAATCTTATTATTTAACTGTCGCACATCCATCACCCTGCTGGCAGAGAACGCCTGCTGCCAGTGATCACCGACTTCTGATGGGACCAGGAAACGGGAGAGGGGAAGGGGCGAGAGGATATTGGGAAAGATAATATTGGGCACGTGCGGCAGGAGAACTAGCATTAAGCGAGCGCCGGTGCGTGTGTCACATGAACATAGATGGACCGTTTGAGTCTTGGAAGCCGCAGCAAATCATTATGACGTAAGCGAAGTAGGAGTTTCGCATTATTGCCTTATGTAACCTGAAATTTATAATTATTATATTCGTCAGAATTTAAGATGCTAGTTTTAAATACCGTTTTACAAGGAAAATTGTCTATGCATGAATGTTGATACATGCACGCACGCACGCACGCACGCACGCACGCACGCACGCACGCACGCACGCACGCACGCACGCACGCACGCACGCACGCACGCACGCACGCACGCACGCACGCACGCACGCACGCACGCACGCAGTTGGCGCAGACCTACCTCGCAGTTGGCGATAATGTAAAAGACATGCATTTCTAACAAAAAAGCAAGCTAATTTCGTAGTATAGCAAACATGGAATGTTCACATATGCAATGTAACATTCAAGGAAAGATAACAATTATGCACTTAAGAGAACAAAATTATTAACGCCATCGCCTATGTATACCGGAAGACCGGCTTTCGTCAACGTCAGCGGAATAAAGAGTCAGTCTGCAGGTGTTCTACCGTTAGTTGTAGCAGTCGCTCGATCGTGTGGGCTCTACAATATATATATATCCTATGATTACTGCAGAACCTTCTGCTGGCTTGACGTACCTTTCGCAACTATGTCAAACAATAATTAGAACATGTCGAGAACACAGCTTGTTGCAATAAGTATGTATGAGCTACATAATTCTTTCTGTCAAAGATTACTCTGGCGCTGTCGTGAACACGATGTCACTCAACCTATACAGAGGATCACGAATAAAATACAATCCGCTTGAAGATACGCGATCCCTTCCTACCATAATCTAAACTGATAGTTGTGTAAAAGCGACACTTGTAATCTATAGGCACCTACATACTAAATTAAATCGGAATATATAACGAACTTTTTTGCTGTTCGCTGGTTGCGATAGCTCTACAGGTCGCTCAGAAATAAATTGAAAATGGCGTCGCGACCTTAAGCAGATGACGCCCGCGGGAACGGAATGCTCGTTGCACCAACAGTAGTCGGGAGAGGGAGGATATTGAATTCAGCCGAATTCCTCGATTCCAGCTTCCGGCGAGATTGCGAAGTATGTTATTAATAATGTCTTTCTGGTTTTGCAACGACGCACTATCCGCCTTGCGTGACGAAGAGGCATTTTTTGGCCAGTGGCGGTGGACGATTAATTCTGCCAGCGCCATGATGGGGGGGGGGGGGGTCGCCGCTAAAACCCGCCTGGCCAACCCAGCTGGCATCAATCGGGGTTGATGTATGTAGGCTGATCGAACCCGATACACCGAACGGGCAGCCGTTGGTCATTTGAGTTGGACAGAAACCACGTGCAGTCAGAAATCATCAGCCATTACGTCATAAATAAAGACTGAATATAAGATACTGAGGATTGCGTGTGATGCTGTAATTTATCTCGAATTTGCATCGGTCGAATGAGTTTATAAATGATATTACAACTGACGGAAGTGAACAGAAACGGACTGCTTTGTTTGATCTTGCATTGGACCAAAGGTCTGCAAGTAATGTCATAATCATTGTTATATTATCTTCTCCTGTCAACCTCCGTGAGTTTCCCGGCAGTGTCTATCCTTCCTCACGTGTATTGCTCGCCATGTCGCGTTCTTTCTCGGCCAGTGCATCCTTTGCCTCGTGTATATATTGCGGGACACGAAAGCACGCAAACAGTAAATAAATCATTGGTCAGAACCAGACGTTTCCTATTCGGACAATTGGTGCCAATTGGGGCAGCCTTTCATCGGGAACACCAACGACCGGGGGCAGTGTAGCCTTCTGTCCGAATTAGAGTTGGCATGAGCCACATCCTTGACCAAACTGCTCGTGGATGCCCACAAGCCGGCATGTGACACCCAATTAGTGTGCTCCCAAACCAACAAATTAGCTACGTTATTTCTAAGCGTAAACACGCTAGTTCAATTTCGAGAGTATCGTGATGTCATTTCTCGTACGCAGAGTACAGATGTTTACGTTCCAACTGTTCTACATTCCCCTAATCCCTTGTTGGCCACATCTCGATTGCCCCGTCCCATCCAAGACCTGTCTCCACGACTCTCGGTTTTCTGCCATATTCACACGCTGTCTTTTCTTTGCATACTTGTCGTTTTCAGTTCCCTCTCTGTACATTATTCTTCTATATATGTTAGCTTGGGTTTTTGCTTCTCATTCTACCATCCACTTCCTTTCTTCAAGAGCAATCTCCCCTATCTCATTCTTTGTGTGTCCTGCCTATACAGAATGTGTCCTGCCTATACATAGTGAGTCCTGCCTACACAGTGTGTCCTGCCTATGCAGAGTGTGTCCTGCCTATACGGAGTGTGTCCTGCCTATATAGCAGTTCACTTGCAACTTTATATTCTTTTTCGTGTGTTTCTTCCTTCCTGTTTTCGTTCAGCCGAGGTTTGTCCAAGTTGTATTTACTGCCCGGGATACGTTATGTGTATCCGTCTTTCATGGTAAAATTTAGTACCGAGATCAATGCCCATCAATTTGAAATAGAATCATTTCGCCAACGGTATATTGAATACATAGTCAAACACATGTTTGATAACCATACCATTTGTTTGTTATTGTTTTTACCGATTAACGACGAACAATGCAATACTTGCTATGCTTTTTTATACTAAAATAAATCGCATAGAAGCAGCATTCCTCCAGATAACGATGAATCATTGTAACTTTTTGTATACTGTATCACACCCTATGGCACCGTATCTATATATATAGATATATATATATATATATATACTGTATCACACCCTATGGAACCGCATCTATATATCTATACCACGAACCATCTACCTCGAGTAGAGAATCCCCTAGTTTCATAACACCGTGGCAGTCAACGTCACTAAAATATAATGTAGAGTTTAAGATAAATCGAAGATTAGAACACTCTGTCACAACTTGAAAACATATGTCGTCTAGCCATAATCATTTTTTGTTTCGACGTGGAGACTGACATGGTGTAGGCTGACATGGTGGAGGCTGACATGGTGTAGGCTGCAAAACCATAGAAGTAACAGAAGTAATAACCAGGGTACCAGCTGAAGTCACAGTTGGAATCTAAGCGCAGTCGTATTCGTTCGCATCTGTGCCTCATGTGTTTTTCCTAGAAGGGTCTTAAATTTCCTTCTAAAAACACGCAACAAGACTCGCACGTGTAATTGCTCAAATGAACACGTTGCAGACAGTTGCTTGAAGCAGAATCGCACCAGACCTTTGTCCCCGATTCGGACATCGGCATCAGTAAACGAACACTCAGCCTCGGCCGTTTATTAGAACCGACCAGAACGCAGACATATCGGGCTCGCTCGGGGGAAGAACTTGCGTTCTCTTACGGCGGGTGAAACATAAGCGGCGTGCTTACCAGATAACATTCGTCGTCGTAATGTGCACGGACAGGCGCACTCCTGATCGGGCTACAACCCCGACAACACGGATCTGCGTGTTTCCGCGACCGCGTCTACATGGCTTATCTCGCGTCAACCTGACGGCGGTTGTCGGAGTTCAACAGTTCCAATTTCCGTCCGCTCCAATTGCTCGGCATGCCTATGTTCTGAGTGCATGACTGTTTTAGAAGAGCATGTAATTATATAGTCGTCCTTTCGCTGCGATACGTTTTTTGTCAGTAAATGAATACGTGAGTCAGCTTTGTGTTTCGTCAATTTATATCGTAAATAAACACAAACGCACGCAAGCACGCATTCTTACATACACGTGTATTGACACACCAGCGCGCGCACATGCACGAACGCACACAGACAAGCCCGCAGACACACATGCACACGCACAAACGATCATATATACATACACGCATACACGCATACACGCATACACGCATACACGCATACACGCATACACACGGGCGTGCGTGCTTGTGTGTGTGTATGTATGTGTGTGTGTGTGTGTGTGTGTGTGTGTGTGTGTGTGTGTGTGTGTGTGTGTGTGTGTGTGTGTGTGTGTGTGTGTGTGTGTGTGTGTGTGTGTGTGTGTGTGTGTGTGTGTGTGTGTGTGTGTGTGTGTGTGTGTGTGTGTGTGTGTGTGTGTGTGTGTGTGTGTGTGTGTAAATTCACGCCATCCTGGATGCAGGTTGGCAGCTGTTTGACACCGGCAGATATTCGTACTCGTGTTTCACTAGTCTTTATCGTGGTATGTCGATGATAGATCGTCCCAATGTGAGGGTTACAACCCTGCTCAGCCTTCGCCCGATTACAGTAAGAAAAAGTGATAGTAACCGACAGCGGAGATAGATGGCAAAAGAGATAGATGGCAAAATACAAGGCATGTGTGACAGAGTTAAGTGGCTGGGTTGAGGTCGCCATTGTATCTATGTTTCAATGTGTTTGTCCGTCCGTCCGTCCGTCCGTCCGTCCGTCCGTCCGTCCGTCCGTCCGTCCACCCCATCCGTCCGTCCGCCCTCCCCATCCGTCCGTCCGTCCGTCCTTCCGCCCGCCAGCCAGTCAGCCAGCCAGCCAGTCAGCCAGTCAGTCAGTTTGTCTTTTAGATTCCATCGGGAATCATGCCTACGCCTTCTTACCTAAACCACACTCGTCAGCAATTACACACACAGATATACCAATAAATACACAGGCAACACATAAAATACCCTTCGCTGGGTGGTATGATTCCATTCGCCAGGTACTGAAAGAAGTTTACGACACTAGAAGACACATAAAAGAAGTCTCAATGTGGCGCATCAAGACAAACTTTCACTATCCATGTATACGCATATTCTATTATTGACCGAGAAAGCGTTTCGCAGTACATCTAATTGTATACACGAGAATTGAAACGAGAATGTGTCAATCTTGACCGGACAACACCAGATTGCCGTTGTTGTGCAAACACATTAAGCACATGGATACGTCGAATATCTAAGCGCCGGAAGTTTGAAATATGAATCCCATCGTGCGAGCAAAATACTTTTTGAGCTTTTGAGAAATGATATAGATTGATGACTTGGCGTTCTCGTTATTTCAGAAAGTTTAATTAAACCATCGTGCCTCGCCCACACGTGTTTGCACGTCGCGTCTCCACCGAGCCGGACCGTAGTTAGGCGGCACGCTCCACCAAAGCGGCAACATAAATCGTCAGAATTTGTGCTGCAACTCCGCGCTAGACGGGCTTCCTGGCAGCAAATTGAAAACATGTCAACGTGATCATGAATTAGACGGCTGTGTTTGTGTGCGGATGCGCACACGTGCATATAGGCCTACATACATACATACATACATACATACGTACATACGTACATACGTACATACGTACATACGTACATACATACATACATACATACATACATACATACATACATACATACATACATACATACATACATACATACAGTTTCAGATTTATGACCAAGTTAAAGAGTAAGTCACGTGACGTGTGCGTGGAGAGGAAACTGTTTTATGACAGATAATTGTTTATGTCTGTGTGAAGCAAACATTTTATAATTGATGTATTATATATATATATATATATATATATACATATACATATATAAACATATATAAACATACATAATGCCCGGATAAATGAAAGCGCGACAGTCGTAGCCAATGCTATTCCCCTAGATACGCGCACGCGCAGAAACGTCACCCGGATATTATTTTACGCCCGGATAAATGTAAGCACGACACAGTACGTACGTGCATGCATACAAACATAGGTAACTGCGTACATATGTACGTACGTACATACACATACTTATGCACGTGTATGTACATAATATTATGTATGCATGTACATGCGCTCATACGCACACATATCCATAAGCATATGGCATCTACAGTCAACAAACACAACGATTTAGAATCCATAAACACGCCCCGCTCAACCCCGGCCATTTCTCTCTCCCGCCTCGGGCCAGCTGGCGCGTCGATTGGCCGGCGGCGATAACCTGGCGGACCTCGCCACCCACGGCATCCCCCGATAAAGCCCAGTCCGCGACCGGGTCCGATTTCACCGACGTTATCTGACACTGGGTGTCACTGATTAGCGCTTACATCTCGCAACAAAGACTGTCGATGTTATTTATTGTGCGCGAACAGCATCCGTCGTTTGTTGAAGATAATTGCGACGTTTGATTATATTTGGTAACTCGGTTGAAACATTATCGGCTTGCGGCGAGCATAAACATCGCTCGCGCGATATAGCGATTTCGTCGTTGGTGCTGGCGATCAACGGTGTTGGTTTATGGTTAACGTAAGATATGTGACGGTTGTGCTAATTCGTTGTGCCAGCGATGTAGCTGCCGTACAAGCAGTGTGTACGCGATATGACTGCCGCACCAATACATTATGCAAGTGGTATGTTTGTTGTTCATTTGATTTCCTGCATGTCCGAACTGTGTCTCTTTTTGTTGGTAATATTAGCATTCTGCGCAGGGCAAAATAATAGTCACAGGAAAAGTATTAAAATCATAGTTTTGGAAATAACAATGTACAGTCACAACAAATAAAATTGCAGTAAATGAAACACCACATAAACTAGAGCCAAAAATAAATCAATGTTATGCAATGTGTCTACCATGTTTAAGCAAAAATGTGTAACTGTTAAAATAGTTTGTAATGTTATTTATGTTTTCACTAACCTAACCTACAAATCATATTATTGAAATCCTTCAATTTTGTAAATATATGAGTTTTGTATTACAATTTTGGGAAACTTTGTAAAGTTATAAATAATGTTCACATTATAAAACGGATATCTAAATACGCAATACAACACAAATACGGCTATAGAGGGGTGTTGATAACCTGTAAAAGATTTTAACACAATTTCTACAGCTGTTATTCAGTGACGTTTATATATATATATATATATATATATATATATAAACGTCACTGAATAACACCCATCCACTCAAGTGTTCACTAATTTCTCACAGAATCGGGTTTACCGGTAAATTAGCTGATGTAGAAGACCACTTTGCTGGGTACATAGACGTCGCCTCTCCGTTAACCGTCCATCGATATTGTAGTGCACGCAGCTGGTAACAGGTTTCATACTTTTATCTTCCGAAAAACCAACGCTCCAATAATAAGTGTTTGAGTCATAGAGCGCGATAAAATTCGAGTGTTTGCACTTAGCGAGATTTCCTTAATGGGACGAACATTCCACGCGCTTGATAACATGATTAATCGCGAATGTAATCGTGCGTGCATTTGGGAAAAACTCGCGGAAACGGGTCGATCGTCCCATAGTCCCATACAGCTGGCTGGTAACAGTTGACGTTCACACGAAAGGTAAACCTTTGCTCGTGCGACGCTTAGCGTGCATCCCTCCTCGTTTATAGGCTGGCGTCAGTCTGCGGCACTTCGCAAACAGTTGTTTTTCTCCTATCTCTTGTTTCCCTGTCTGTCAGGGGTTAGGCTGGCCTCGATTCAGATCCTCGATTTCTGTTCTCTGTTTTCTTTTCCTTCACTGAATTCTTGCATTGCTCTCTTCACCAACTGTCTCCATTACCCTCTATATTTTGCTCGCATTCCCCACTCGTCTCGCATTCCTCCCAATTCTCTCGTTACACCGTCCTCCCATCGCAGTCTGGGTCGTCCTCTCCTCCTTCTCATTTATACTCTCCGAATATCTGCTTTCTTTGCCAACGGTTCTACACCCATTGTCTCTAAATGTCCAACATCCAGCTTCTACTTAAAACTTAAATCTTAAACTTCTTAAATCTGTTTACGCCAACCTCCTCTCTCAGCTTCTCCATTCTTCGCTTATCAGTTCTTTTCACTCCCTTAATTCTTCTCACCCAGTTGTTACCCCAAGCCTACGACCTGTCCAGCATCGCGATAAAACTAACAAATGATCCCAGCACACGTTTTGAAATCCGGTAATTAATGTTCGCATCACAAACGCCATCAATTTTTAAGGAGAATAATCGACCTTAGAAGTCAACCCGGAGCTTACGCAGCATCACAGCATACTGGATGATGCATAACCACGAACATGAAAAACCAGTGCGCAATCCATCACGTGCCGTTCCAACAACAATACGACTTCGCTGTAACGGCGATCCTGCCAACTCTTCCTCCATTTATCAGCTCAGGGTCAATCGACTGTGCGAAGAAAAACCATCGCCAGCTTGTCAAACGATGTGCATGATTTATTCTCCGGGGCACAATTGCTTATCGGCGCCAACAAAAACACTGACAAGTGTTTTGCAGTCACACGGTATGTTCTGTTGACGCAGTTGTCTCCTTTGTTGTGAAATAGATAAACGCCATGTCACCCACGGGGCGTCGTCACCAATACAACGCTCCAGAATAACCCGCGTAAACCCATTGTCTGTGACGTCAGCGCGACGTGCTGTTTCCCGAACAAAAACAGCGCCTGGGAGATCATTTATCCCTCAGATTAGTAATCGTCAAGGAAATTAGTTCGATTTGCAACACGGTATTTCAGTACACACATTGTCAGTATAATGCTTTCATTTTGTATGCAATTATGCTTTAAACATTTGCGTAAAATGTCAATAAACCACATATTTTTAGACAACACTCTATATAACAAAGTAGAGATTGTGTTTGGTGACATGACATGACGGTTTGTTTAGAAAGTCAATACACAATGCAGACGTCGCGGGTAATGGGTATGTTGATGTGTTAAGACAGGTACCAACATTCATTGCTGCTGACGCCATCCCAAGTTTTGTCTATCTCGTGTCCTATTGTTCGCTAGCAGCACAGTTAATATTATAATACAGCTGTAATAATATTCTCGAGTTTGCGTCGACGAATATTTATCTGTTATGAAATCATTGTGGGATGCGATAACGTAGTAGTTTGAAAACGGGCCCCTCAGTCGAGAGATTCCGGGTTCAAATCCATCTGCCGCCGTTTCAAAGCTTGGGCAATTGCGTTTACCCCCACATTGCTTCAGTTCATAATAGCCACATACTGAATATCTGTGTTTACACCGTGATGCACAGTAATTGCATCGTGGCATAATTATTTCCAAACAAGTAAAACAGTTGTGTTGGAAAGACGAGATCTGCCAGGCGTGAAGTGTATAAACACTTTGAGCAGTCTCGTTGACTGGATAACGCTCTACTTACTTGATAACGCTCTACATACTTTTTATTTTCCATTCACAAATTATGCTGAACATGAACCGATGCAGTCGAACTAAACAAATGGTGCTCTATAAAATATCCATTCGGCATTGTGATGTTAATTCTTTTCGGCGGAGCACTGCAGCAGATATTACTTGCAATCTCGATCACCATCATTTGTATTGTGGTTTTTGTGAGCAGGTATAACGTTCAACGGCCAGCCACACAGGAAGCAGTTAGATAGGAAAACACGCAACCATTCACTGCCCCGTTTGATGATATCGTCACTTCTGTCCCCCACGATGCTATCGCCCGCAATTATGTCTCAACAAACGGGTCACCCCACCCCGAGATTGAGGCAATGTCTGCCACCAACGTGAAATTCTAAGACTTTCCTGTCAACCGTTATATCTACCCCGCAGATGTATATACAACACACGCTGGAGAGAAGATATCGGAACATAGTTCGGCTTAACAGGAAGATCGGTATGAGAAGTCGGTTAATGTGGGATGGTCACTTGATGAGAATAAAGGTTGGCAGACTACCAAAGTGAACAGAAACAAAGAAACACCGCATGCAGGGAAAGGGTGTCTCGGCAGTTGAGATGGAGGGACTCCGTGAAGAGGGATTTTGGAAAGACGGAGGAAGGTGAACGATACGGAGAGAGGAGGTTGTTGATAGGGAGCAATGTTGGTCAACTACGACAATACCATTTCAGCAGTACAGGAACTGTGAGGGAACAACGAGGAATACATTATCTAGATCACTTCCCACACAAGGGAATAGTTCCATACAGTGCACATTTCTTCAACAAACTGCAACTGTTACAGACGCCAAGGAAATGTGTCAACCACTGCACGGAGTTACTCACCTACCCACCTATCAACGCCCGCACAGACACTCGCTAGCAGAACAAACAAACAGACGTACCTATTCTCGACGAGGTAATAGTCGCGATGATGTTCTCGACAGACACCCTTCTTCGTGATGGCGTTGTTACTGACGACGAGCGTGCCGAGACTGCTCTGGTACCAGCCGCCTTGCCAGTCCTCGGGGAACTCACAGCCGCCGCTCACGACGCCTGAAACGACGAGAATACACTCGTTTTCATTGTGTATGTGACAGTGGTGGGAAACACAACGTCGTTATCTATACGTAGTCATGTACGTAGGCAAGGATATTATATGATGTTTGGGATCGTCGTCGTCATCATTTCATGTTATTCACTAAAATGTTGTTTAATGTCGTGCTGTAGTCGTTGTGATTACGTTCTCGTCGCCGTCGTTGTCGACTTTACATCCCTTATTTAGTCGCCGTATTTCCTCACATTCGTTATTATTCGATACCTTTAAGTTATGTCAATGAAACGTTATCATAATATTACCTACACACACAGGTACTCGAACACAGTTATATATGGTGGTAGCAACATGCGTACGTCGTTAGAACAATTGTACAGTTCTAATACATCGATAGCGACGACCACCGGATGCTTCTCCGTTTATACACAAGTCAGCAGCAGCAGCAGCAGCAGCAGCAGCAGCAGCAGCAGCAGCAGCAGCAGCAGCAGCAGCAACAACAACAGCAAATATAATACATTCAAATTTAAGGAAAGCTCACAAAGCCAAAGTCTTATGCATTATTGAGCGCCATATGCATGGCCTAACTGCCTTTAAGTATTTCCTACAGTGCGAACAAATGGGCAAGGGTGAATTTAGCTCAAACAAAACCAACCTAAATATGAAGACAATTCGACTCAAATGTTACGCACATCAAATCAAAGAGTTATTTTGGTACTTCGCCCTAACGTCCGGGAATGACACATGCATCTGCAGATGTCGTGCGCGTGGGTTTCTTGAATGCCATACATCCATCGTTGTGCCAACGAATTGTACCCGGAGGCCATAAATGTAGTTCTTCTGAAAAAACCCAGGCCCCACCGCCTGTGTAGGAGACGGGACGGAAGAGACGGGATCGCCGCGGGCGGAACACAGAGCGCTCATCCCGACATCCTTTTCTTCCCAGGTCTTTTCCTCTGGATCACCGGGAGCAGGATACCAACAATGCTGACCTTTTACCTTCGGACACACAGACAAAATACGTTCACATCCCAATCCCGGAACTTCACCACAGGGCTATCAAATGAGTAGGGAGTGAGGGAGCTGAGTCCATGCTATCGTAGATCACGCCCCGACATCTTCCGCACGTCTCCGGGGATGTCGAGCCGCCCTGAGGGCTCCACAATGTGCTGAGTGAATCCACGCCCAGATAAAGCGGCGCTAAATTATCGGCTCGTTGGGTTTATGCGTGTGAAACATGCAGAATGTAGAATAGCAAAGAATGCGTGCACCCTATTGAGATAGGTTCGTCGTTAACACAGTCTATATTTATAGCACTGACGAGTTCGGCGTTGGCATTATAAAGCTTAATTGTGTTTTGTGTGCGCACGTGCGTGCGTGCATGTGTGTGTATGTGTGTGTATGTGTGTGTATGTGTGTGTATGTGTGTGTATGTGTGTGTATGTGTGTGTATGTGTGTGTATGTGTGTGTATGTGTGTGTATGTGTGTGTATGTGTGTGTATGTGTGTGTATGTGTGTGCGCGCGCGCGCGCCCGCGTGCACATGACTATATTAATATCAAATATTCTAAATTCTGCGGCAGACGTAACGAATGTCTAGCTAGACCAACTAGCTAACTGCTCCAGTGTTGAAGCTATCATGAAAGTTTAAATGACCATTGTTGATTTATATCAGTAAAGTTTTACACGTTGTTATTTTACACACGTACACAAATGAACACGTTCTACCTCACTCAACATATTACAAATTCATGTTTTCACAGGAAGGTCCATATTCCATGCCTTGGTAATTGGACTTTCGGGTCATACGTCACGCGGGTCATACGGCAAGCGTGTCATGCGCCACGCGGGTCCATTTACTATATCACACTGGAGTGGCCGAACGTGCAGTGCACAGAATCTGCGAACACTCACTCTGTCGACTCGGCTTAGTGAGCACACAAGAATTAAGGCAAGCAAGGGAGACGCCGAGTCGCCTTTATTCGGAATAAAGACTCAAGAGAACGTTAAAGAATCAAGAGAACGTTACGTCACAATCAGCCATTCAGTTGATTGCCGTAATGAATTCGGTTCATCAACGTTGACGTAAGGTTGCCCGCGAGTTGATTGTTCTGTGTTAATCCTGTCCGTCGACGCTAAATGCGATATTCTGGTTTGTTGGCGACCATGTTGGATTTCTCTCATTACATCTGTATATATTACACCAATAAAAATCAACTGCAATTTTCGGAATCAGTACCCTGTTTAGACGATATTTAGCCATGTTACAAAACATATATACATAAAACAAATTAGTTCCACCCCTCCCTAACCCAGTGTTCTATTATACCGAGTTTATAGTTTTGAATATATCCATATTCGGCTTAGACTGATTAGGGAATGACGCACTACTGACAACGGAAACAGCGCCTTTATGAATTCACTAACTCCATTACAGATTGGTATAGCGTAATTCACTGCACAGGGACCTAGATCTGGCATGCCGTTGATATCTTGGAGGGTGCACTTTCGACCTCACAAAAAATCTCCAGTTTCTCTCTCCCTCCCCGAAAATTACAACAGCATCCCATTGAGACCTCCTGCGGAACTAGTTTGCCTCAGCGGGGAGGGGAGAGTACGAACAAATGGCACTGGAGACGATCGTACTCGAATATGAAGGATTGCCAAACCTCAAGCAGAAGATATTCTTATTGTTATACAGCAAATTGTTATGTATACATTCTTTACGAGGGCCTATATTATTCTTAATATATATCAACGATTTGGACGATGATATAACAAGCAAGGTATTAAAATTTGCGGATGATACAAAAGTGTTTAGAAGGATTAAAAGTGATGGAGACAGACATCATTTACAAGATGATCTTGATAGGTTGATCAAATGGTCTGAAAAGTGGCAAATGCTGTTCAATTTTGGGAAATGTAAATGCCTCCACACAGGTCATGGGAATGAAGAGGTAAAATATAAAATGGGGGGTACTGTTCTAAGTACTACTGTAAAAGAAAAGGACTTAGGGTTAACCATTAGTGCTGATATGAAGGTTTCAGAGCAGTGCGGAATTGCAGCATCAAAGGGAAATCAAATCCTTGGATTAATTAGGCGAAATATAGCGTATAAGAAAAAAGAATTCATAGTACCGCTGTACAAAACAATAGTGAGGCCTCATTTAGAATATTGTATACAAGCATGGAGGCCATATCGCAAGAAGGACATATATATGCTAGAAAGAGTACAGAGGAGAGCGACTAAAATGATACCAAATCTGAGGAATCTTAGTTACGAAATACGCCTAAAAGAATGTGGTTTAACAACACTAGAGACCAGGAGATTGAGAGGAGATCACATAGAAGTGTTTAAAATATTGAATGGTTATGAAAATAGTGATAGAAACATTTTTTTCTCAGTTAAGAAAGATAGAAGGACCAGAGGACATGAAGCTACATTAGTAAAGGAGCAGTGTAGATTAGATATAAGAAAGTTCTCATTCTCACAAAGGACTGTAAATGAATGGAACAGATTATCTCCTGATTGTGTTGGTGCTAGTAGCGTGAATATGTTTAAAAATAAAATCGACACACACCTTAAAAAGGCGGGATACATGTAGATAAAAAGTATTGGACTCTCGATAAGCCAAAAGGCTTCCTTGTCCAACTGCCATCCAGAGTAATTTTCTGGTTGGCAATCTTGTTAAATCTTGTTAAATCTATAACCTAATATACTATATTGTGCCAGCCCGACGTTTCAGTCAGAACACTAGTGCAATACGGTTGTCGTTGGATGAAATACAAAGTGTATAGCACTGTGACAATAGCAAAGTTGTACAATTAGTAACGGACATCATATCAATAGCGTACTGATAACCGACTGACTCTGGCAGAGTATACGCGTTGTATAAAATGCTACACCATCACCGGCCTTCAGAAAACTCGTCACCTACTCGGCCACGATACAGCAACCCGTAACCTACGACTGTGCGAACGAGTCGAACGTCGTTTCCATACGTTAGCGGAATGTCCCGACGAATATTCCCCGGCATGCACCAGTCATACATCAAATGGCGATTGGGGCAATTTTATGGCGAACTCGACGCGTCCGTTCATTAAGCGGGCGGGACGGGTGATTTACAACTTGGCGGCTCGCTGCTTAATTACACCCGACCGTGGCGTGTCGGTGTATCGTCTTAATCCTCCCGGGTCCGCATCGCAGACATCGCAATGATTCATGCCTGTTTTGTGTTGTTTCTCTGACTGTTGCGTGTTTATGGTGACCTACTGAATTTGGCAAATTATGGAATATAGCAAATAGAACAACAATTAAATAGTTGTACGTCATTAGTATTACAATATGTCCATTGGCAATTTAACGTTTTGACTCATCATGCAATATTATCTCCATCTCTACCCGCCCGCCCGCCCGCCCGCCCGCCCACCCACAACAATGCTCATTGCTGACCACATCTATTCACCGTTATAATGAAATATCGCCCAATCTCCGAGCCATTAAGCATATTACTGTCAAACTGACGTATTTGACAAATGTTTCTAATCCCACATCCTGCACATAGTTCTATCAACGCAGTGGCAGGGTCTGGCCAGGCATGCAGCAACAATAACATTTGCACGAACAGATAGGTCACGAATTGACCACGAACGTGATTTATAGGCTTTTCAACACTGACGCGCGGACATTAACAAAAGCCGTTCGCATGATATATGTCGATTTGATGCAAGGCGCAGTCATTTCCTAGACATTCCACGCGCTGAGTGAAGTCGTGAACGCCTGCTTGCGGAAGACACCGGGCACTGTAATAGCCAAACAACGTCTATGGGGAGGTAAATTATACTCAGTGGCATCTTTACGAATTAGAAGTCGGGTGGAGTTAATATGTATATAGGCCTACTGCAGCAGTACAATCAGGTCAACGAATGCTGATTGGACTGACTTATATATTTTGCGCAGATTCACAAACAGATAACGATATTACAACACGCACAACTACGCGACATGCATAATGCAACTATTTCTGCTTTAAGATAAAACGTGCTAAAGAGTTCAACTGACAATAAAACAGAAATACGTGTAGGGTTTTATACAGGCGGCTGAAAATACTAAGCTTGAATTCTGACGATTACATTCCATCCTTAAAAGATAACTATCGTGCAGATCTCATTATTTTCATCGCTTCGTTGCGCTGCGATTAATCTTGCTCAATTCTGGCAGAACTTTCGCCTCTCTCGTCCCGTTATTAACATATATCCTGCAAGTTTCTGTGGTCTATGCAACGTCTCCTCAAATACCCTATTAAAAGTCTACAGTGCTCTACAGTATACAGTCTCTATATATTTGCGTTGAACACGTGGCACGTTAAATAAGTGACGTCACGTTATATCTGTGCCATGCATGTCACAACGAATTGTGTACGTTAGATACAGAGACCATGTTCATTCGGGTAACTTCACAACAGCTATGGTTAGACGCATGTATTTACTATACGAAATATATATTGTTATTTCCCTGCACGGCATAGACACCAAACACTTTCAAGGGACATATTGATTTTAATATTCATTCTATTGTATCTTCAAATAGGTCGACTCAAATG
Organism: Escarpia spicata; assembly: GCA_963995525.1. Lineage (NCBI taxonomy): Eukaryota > Metazoa > Annelida > Polychaeta > Sabellida > Siboglinidae > Escarpia > Escarpia spicata. The sequence goes on from OZ023208.1 coordinate 55,581,458, forward strand.
CATGATACCCGTTTTAATCAATAGGTTGAGCGAAAATAAATGTGTGAAGAAAAACGCCTTAGGGCATCCAAATAGGTCTCCAGACGTCAACATCAATAGCGTTTGCAGAACGAAAGGGCGATAATTGGCGACAAATTAGCTGCATCGTTTCCGTTTGATGTCGGCATTTATTTCGCGTTTACCAGGACTATCGGACAGGTGACGGCGACTCCGTAATACCCCGGCGGCAAGGGGTTTGGCCCTGCCACCCTCGCCCATCTCCTCGCATATTACGCCGACAGTCGTTACGGCACCTAATTTACTTAATTTTGAATAAATCTAATTCTAAGCGGTATCCGCTGCATTGAAAGACATCCTTGGGGATGCTGCCCCGGTGTCGTGTCACGGGCTACAAAGGCTGGGCAAACAACAGCCGGGAGGTGGCTTTGTCCGGCGCCGACAATAGAGGGATTGAAGGCAGTGTTCGCACGAAGTGTTTCCCCAGCGGCGAGTCCGTTGTGTCGAGTTAGCTCATACTGTGATTAACGCCACTCGACAAGGCACGACATGTCAGGCGTGACGACATCTTGATCATGCCCAACGCGGCATCTGTCGCTTCTTAAATAACCTTTATTTGGAATTTATACGGGTGATTGGATATCATGGAGACACGATGGCTAATTGGAAGAATGGCCAACAAACATGTTTTGTGCGGCTTTCAAGGCTCGTGTTTCACGGTTTTGATCAATGACCTTTTCAAGCACCTCTCAAATTATTTCATATAGTTATTTGCGGGATGGCAAAACACGGGTGTCACTTAGTGAGAAGTGAGACGAGTCTATTGATAGCAGAGACATGAAGTCCGCATAAATACTCATTTGTTGTCGTAGTAGCTCATACGCAAGCAGCGTAAAACAGCAGTATTCTGATAATACGAAGACAAGAACATCAAGCACACCTTTGTGTAGGCATCAATGCGTACGTTAGTGTAATAACTAATCGGTGTTTAAAATGGTATGATATACTTGAAAAAAGACAACAATTGCACATTACTGTACACACACATCGTACATTCAGACATGTTTTGCTACCATATGGATACATATACGTTGCTTTACTAATTTGTCTAAAATCCATAATTTAATTGAACGTGCCCTCACTATTAAACTGCGTTACTTTCCTCTACCTACTTCAGTTGTTGAGAATCAGTACATGTGTTGGGCTAAGTTTAAGTAAGTTCTGCTCTTGCGGCAGCATATTCAAATCTACTGTTTTAAGGTATATGGATATACATGTGGAAATATGTGTAAGCGTATCATAAAATAACGTTGGTGAGGACAACGCATCTCGCTAATATTATAGGCCTACTACCTATTAGCAAATCTTCTTTTTTTCTATGCAGTTGGGCCAGTGCCTCCTACGTTGTCAATATTCACAGTTCATAAACAATATTAAAGTAAATAATATATGTAATTTTCATGCCGTAAAGTACTTTGTTAGGTACTTGGGGATAATAGCGAGATAACAAATAGAATACCGAGAGATAACGGTTATCCATAGTAATTGACACTAATTCGTGATGCCATCTTCGTGCCTGCGTCGTTATGACCCCGCTGATGGTAAACTGCTGTCGCCGACGCCTCGCTGGTCAGCTGCAGCGTGGTCAGTGGCGTGACCGTCACAAACGATGCGTGACGACACGTGGACGTCGACACGATAACTATCCGTTGTCCAATTCCCCGTGACAGTTATATTTATTAAAGTCGCCCTTATCATCGCGCCTGGCTGGTCACATATGTGTCCAGTTGGGCAGGGCTGCGAGGTCAAGTGCGCTGGTCAAGCATGGTTGTCAGAGGTGATGACAGCAGATCGTCGTAGAGAGGGTGGAGGTTGGCACGGCCGCGTGTGGAGTTGATGGCGGGGTGGTGTGAGGCATACGTCCACTATGTTCATGCGTATGCATGCGTACGTACACGTAATACACGTGCATAATAATGTACGTACACACGCACGTACATGTACACGTATACGCACACGCACGCACACACACACACGCACGCACACACACGCACGCGCGCACGCGCACACACAAATACATACACACACACATACATACATACACGCATGCAGCCTTTGCTCTAAAGTTCAAACGCCGTGCACCCGTATTACTATCGCATGGGTACTTATTATAAGAAATCTATAACAGATTACAGACTCATTAACTGCGCTGTGTACATAACTCGCTTCCCAGATTAGCACACTTGGTCTGCGGTTGACCTAATGACGACTCTCTTGGCGCTAATTAGTGCCTCGCGTAATTAACTTTTCTCGCGTCACCTGACAAAATGAGCCGGCCCGTTCACTTGAACGAGCACGCGCAATCGGTAATGAGCATGCTCAGAGAGCATTCAGGCTCAGTTTAATTGCGATCAGTTTCAATTAGACGCATTCACGTTGCTTTATTTCTCGGTCGATGAGTATTATGCAATTGTCATGTCAGCAAATACATTTATTATAGTCGTTTATACGTGATACCGCCACGAAATATGTGCATATAATTTCTTTGGGATAGACTCTGCTTGAGACCCATTGCTTAATTAGTGGGCTTATTATGGATACTATAATTTACAATAAAGCTCATTTTACTTAATCAAATACAATATAGTGTCACCCATAGGTATCTTACATAATGAGTTAGAAGAGATTATAAGAGTGCGTTCACTACACCATCAGAGGCGGCCGGTGAAGACAATGACGACCCAGTCTTTGTTGTCATCATCGCAATTCGCCAAAATTAACTCAGCTGCTTAAACAAGTAGTGTCACAAGCACACATTCCTAATCAGGGTTTGGGAACACTCCCGATCCTTCCATTGAGACTGACATCGTACAACTTTATCCTCGCTCCTTGTAGACCAGGCGCGACAATTCACACCGACTCAACGGCCATGTCGTCGGGAACGTGACACTACACGAGGTCGCGATAAATCGTGCGAGTGACCGCGGCTTTACGACGATTTACGGTGGTCAAACGGCAGGTTTTTGCATTAGCAGAGGGTTTGTTTTCTGACCTACGACCGAATTCGTTGACCCTGTGTGTGGGGGAGTTGTTTCCCACCCCAATCCAGGGGGTGCGTTCATAAAACACGAAGTCAAGCCGACGGAGGAAGTTGGTGCATAGCCGGTGTTTTATTTTCATTTAGGTTCGTAGCCAGAACTACCACTCGGGTGTCGGTTTTAGGAAAACGTCAACCTTTTTGCAGAGCCAACTCGATCAGAATCATCGATGCTTTGACAATGTGTCTGATCTACGCAATCAACCGGTGTATGGAGAATTTGGAATCTTCGGCAGGAAAAAAGATAAAAACAGACATGGTAACATTGGAATATATAATTAAACCTATGTTACTAATGTAATTGTTATTGCAATGCAATAGGCTTTGATCAATGTCTATGTATCCATTGTTAACAGCTATTCATATCAGTTAGTTAGTTTGATTTATTCTGTTAGTTTGTATCTTTGTAAGCATACATAATATTATTGTATTAATAACCGATCCGCTGCACGCCGTATCTTTGTAAGCATACATAATATTATTGTATTAATAACCGATCCGCTGCACGCCGTATCTTTGTAAGAATACATAATATTATTGTATTAATAACCGATCCGCTGCACGCCTTATCTTTGTAAGAATACATAATATTATTGTATTAATAACCGATCCGCTGCACGCCGTATCTTTGTAAGAATACATAATATTATTATATTAATAACCGATCCGCTGCACGCCAATGACACTCCTGGGATGTTTGGAGTAACGGAGTCACACAGACGGCTAACCCTTACATGATGTACTATGTGACATATAAATAGGGGTATTTCTGTCTTTCGAGTATGTCTAATTCCACTGAAAATCTTCGGACAGGTACGCGTCTTTCTGCTTAGACACCTCAAGCAATAGAGGGCGTCTCATTAGCCACATCAAGCGATCCTCACAGTGGGGTGTCACATGGGGGGTCACACGGTCTTTGAACGGGCTCGTCAACGCCCCTGTAAGTGCCACGTACGGGTAACCGGGCCGGGAGACTGTGCGGGTTTTATGGACGTCGGGGAGTTGTGGGGTGATTAGCGGGCGGACAGGAGACGGGCTTCCGACACGCGAGACGAGGCTCAATCGCCACCCGTCTAAACGTCCAGTCGCCGACCCCGGGCCAGAGTTGGCTTCAGAATTATTGTACCAGATTGCCATCTAGTTATCTGTATAATTGATAACGTACTGGTGTGTGAGTGTGGGGGGGGGGGGGGCACGCGGGTGCTCGTGTGCGTGCGTGCGTGCGAGCATGCGTGCATGCATGTGTACGTGTGCATGTCTTGGAGACGGGGGTATTTGATACTGTATTCCAGTCAATCAGTCTGTCTCACTGCCCCAATAATACGTTATCGCGTTATCAATAGCTTCAGGTACAACGATCGGGAATTTTGTCAATATCTGTACAATCGGTGATGATTTGAGCGCACCAAATTCAACATTTCCTTTAACAAAAACTGGCTACGTTTAACATACCTCTATCAAAATAGTTTACGTGCCACATAATAACACACCTCCCTACTGAACGCGGTGAATTATGTTCGTCGTCCTGTTGGCCTGCATATGCCGCGGGGTTGGCTTGCCCGTAACTATCGTATCATCGTAGCTGTCATTATATTAGCAAAATTGCCATCAATACTGATATCTCTGTAACTTCAAAGCCGAAGACATCAGGAGCTCCGCCTACAAGGCAGCAAGATCAGATGTTATCGCCCGTGTATACAGCCATGTGAATACCCCGCGCTCTGTAACCACTGCTATTAGTAAACACACCATCGACTCGCGCCTCGTGTTAAACGTAAACGTCTCGACGCACTTGAGCGAGACGGCGACACAAACACGCTTACGCTTATACAGTAACATTACTCACCATCTGTCTGATGCAACCAGCAGCACACAAGCATCAGCAGCCAACCGAGCATCCCGAGAGGGGTATCATCTACAAGTAATCCCATAGTTGATCCACGGTAACATCCCTTGCGAGCGGACCTTTCACATACATAACCGGCCACCGGCAACCACCGCTGCCAACTAACCTCGCTCGGCACCGTACGACGCCGTGTACTAGCCCCGCGCTCTTTCGCGCAGGCTCGCGCAGCTGGATCTAATTTTATCGAAAAGAATCGCCGCAGGCGCTTGTGGGGCCGGACGATTTCTACAGTTTCTGCTAACGGTGCGACTACGATTTGTCGCGAAACAATCAAGTGTATGCGTGCGCATGCGCGCTACAAGACGCGCCAACAAAGGGGGGTGTTCCGAGGCGAGCGAAAGTTTAACAGACGAAGAGCGTCTGGAAGTGACTGGCTCCCGATTATTCGTGTAGCGAGAAGTTGCGCTGGTGTGAAGGGAAAGAAATTATGTTTGTGTTTCTTGCTGTTGTGAGTGGCGTTTGAGGGCAAAGAAAAACGTCACGCTAACATCTGGCATACAGACTGACGGTTCTCTTTTTGATGCTCAGTATTATCATCTTGCCAGTTGGACGAGTTTATTACATCAGCAAATAACCTCCCTCTTCGCCATGTCATACCAAGTTAGGGTGTACACATATTTATTTCATACTTTTTTCTGCGTAGAGACGAATATATTCGTATACTCGTTCCCCCTCTCTCCCTTGCTACACACCTCTCTCTATATAATTTCCCCTACTCTCCCTCGTTCTACCTCTCTCCCTTGCTACACACCTCTCTCTATATCATTTCCCCTACTCTCCCTCGTTCTCCCTCTTTCCCTTGCTACACCCCTCTCTCTATATCATTTCCCCTACCCTCCCTCGTTCTCCCTCTCTCCCTTGCTACACACCTCTCTCTATATCATTTCCCATGCTCTCCCTCGTTCCCCTCTCTCCCTTGCTACACACCTCTCTCTATATAATTTCCCCTACTCTCCCTTATTCCCCCTCTCTCCCTTGCTACACACCTCTCTTTATATAATTTCCCCTACTCTCCCTCGTTCCCCCTCTCTCCCTTGCTACACACCTCTCTTTATATCATTTCCCCTACTCTCCCTCGTTCCCCCTCTCTCCCTAGCTACACACCTCTCTCTATATCATTTCCCCTACTCTCCCTCGTTCCCCCTCTCTCCCTTGCTACACATCTCTCTGTATATCATTTCCCCTACTCTCCCTCGTTCTCCCTCTCTCCCTTGCTACACACCTCTCTCTATATCATTTCCCCTACTCTCCCTCGTTCTCTCTCTCTCCCTTGCTACACACCTCTCTCTATATAATTTCTACTACTCTCCCTCATTCCCCCTCTCTCCCTTGCTACACATCTCTCTCTATATCATTTCTCCTTCTCTCCCTCGTTCCTACTCTCTCCCTTGCTACACACCTCTCTCTATATAATTTCCCCTACTCTCCCTCGTTCCCCCTCTCTCCCTTGCTATACATCTCTCTATATATAATTTACCCTACTCTACATCGTTCTCCCTTTCTCCCTTGCTACACACCTCTCTCTATATCATTCCCCCTACTCTACCTCGTTCTCCCTCTCTCCCTTGCTTCACGCCTCTCTCTATATAATTTCCCCTACTCTCCCTCGTTCTCCCTTTCTCCCTTGTTACATACCTCTCTCTATATAATTT